>DF360904.1:5362-17348 GCA_000787875.1 Solanum virginianum | reverse complement strand
TAAACAAATTATGATCTGATCTTTTATTAAAATTTTCACCTTATGACAAAAATTCAATTGTAATCCTCTTTCCCGTTTTCCTTTCCTACTTTTTTATTTTTGATTATTACAACTAAGAAAGTAACTTTCAGTGGTGTATTTTTCAGGGAATCTGGTCTGCTCAACGCTCAACAGCTAAATAACAACTTTTAATCACGAGTTTAGTTATGCTAGTGGTCCATTTTCTATTATTTTATTAAGTGTACAAACAAAAGAAAATCATGTGCATTCTTGGGGTCCATATTTGATACTGAGTTATTTGTCCATTGATGCACTAAATCTAGGAAGGACTCGATTACAAACATCTATTATCTTACCTTGTATTTCTCCAAGAGGTTATTTCTAAGGCTTGAGTCTGTAACCTTCTGATTACATAACATTAACTTTTATAATCACTCCAAGACTAAGTAAAAATAAGATAAAAGTAATTTCAATTTGGTGCACCGCGATTTCGGGATCCTTACATTGTGAACCGAAGAAAGAACCGAAATAGAACCAAAAAACTAAATTAGTTTGGTTCAATTCGATTTTCTGATTTTTCAATTTTTTTACCTGCCCTAATTTTAACTTTCTATATTAACGTGTTTGAATTCACAAAATTAATGAGTATGTTGATATAATTAATATATTTTTAATTTAATATTAAAAGATTTAGAAAAAATTATTTTCTTAAATTTTATAATTAGAATAAATCAAACAAATTAAAACGAAGACACCGATAACTAGATTTAACAGGTCATACTAGCCCACAGGTGAGTGACCAATCTAAGTGACAATATTATCTCCTTCATAGAGTGATTCAATTATGGCATTTCACTATCTTGTTCTCCCTTTTTTTTAGAAAAAACTTTTCTCTAGTAATACAACTATAAAGTTATACTTTTTGCTTTCGTGGGGATAGTTTAGTCTTTATTATGAGAGCATAAAGCCACAAATATATCCTCTTTTTACCATTTATTTGTCTTAGTTTTTATCCTAGTCTGTTTTTTTTAAAAAAAAAAATTACAATTCTTGTATTTAGTAACTTTTTATAATCAATATCATTATGTAATATATTTAAAATTATAAGATTTGAAAATTATTTTTATGCACTACATATATTTTTATTTTAAGATTATAAAATTAAAAATATATATATATATATATATATATATATGCTATAAAACTCCATAATGAATCAAATTTAAAAAAAAAAAACGAATTAAAATAGAGGACTTATCTTTTAATAAGTCAACTACTATCATGTTTTGATGAGGACCATTTTCACCCCCACTAGGTAGGATGACTTTTTTGTTTGGTCTGATATAAGAGGGAAATGTACTAAACAACAAGAAATTGCACAAGTGAAATCTGAGAATATTTTTGAAAAATTGTCGTCTCAAAAATATCGAATTAAATATTTTCCTTAAGAAACATGTTTAGATAACCAAACAACTTTTGTCAAATATTTTTCATATACCACAGGTTAATTTGTTGTACAAGACACTAATTAGTACTACAATGTTTATTTAGAAAAAATATAGAGTTGGAACAAGTCTTACTATAAAAATTAAAAATGAAAATGGTCTACTTGTTAAATACAGAATTCCACGAAGTTTCACTTGTAAAAGTTTCGAATTACTAGAACTTTTACGTGTTCTAGATAAGGGTAATTTTATCAAATTACTGTATAATTTTGATATCATGGCGATTAATGATTTGAAAAACGTGTATTTGCCAATTTAGTTGGGCCAGCTAGTTTGGTAATTGGGTCATAATTAAGCCCATTAATGGTGTCTAGAGTCCAAACTTAACTAAGCCCAATGACCTCCACAAGAGACGGCTTTGAGTTTTTGCTTCACTTAATAAAATTTTAAAAAATAAACCTCATTTATAGAAAATTAGCTTTTGTCTTATAGAAAAAAGTTGAATGTGTTGCTGAATTGTTCACAAATTACGATAGACATATAAGATTACAATTGTCTTTGATCATTTTCAAACTAATTAATTTATAGTGACCATGTTTTGGTCCTCAAATCTAATGGCTTAGGTGACAATTGGACTATGTCTTTATGAACATATATTCAACCTACATATAAAATTTAAAACCTAATTAATTCATTGGACTTGTTCATGTTTTTGGAACAAAATATGTCTACTCCAAGTTTAATCTTTCAACCAAGGTTGGTAAGAATGAAAGATAAATATGGCTTAGGTAGTCCTGAGCTGACTAGTAGTTGTTTTGTTCAACCACCTGAACCTACTTATCCATTTGAACACGTAAAACATACACTTAAAAACATTTAATGTGTTGGATGGGTTTCTTTTCGAAATATTGGTGTCGAAAGGAAGCCTTGGAGTAACTAGTAAAGTTGCTGTCAAGTGATCAGGACGTCATAGGCTTAAGCTTTAGAAATAGCCTCTGGTAGAAATGTAAGGTAAGACTATGTACAATAGACTCTTGTGGTCGGACCCTGCGCATAGCTGAAGCTTTAGTGCTCTGGGCTTACCCCTTTTTTTGTATTGTCTAGTAGCAAAGTTAGAATACAAAGAAGTAAGCAAATGAAAAAGTCAACGAAATTTCAAAATATATTATATATAATTAAATGGTTTTTAGTATCTATCTTTTCACTTTTCCAGAAAATTGACATCCTTTGAACAAAGGTGGCTCCGGTATTGGTTGTGTCCCTATTTGCGCCAAACTTAGTGTCCGTTTGGATTGCCTTATTTGTGTTTTTAAGTTAAAATAGTTTTTAAGTTGTTTTTAGGTGTTTTGGGTAAAATGAAAATGTGCTTATAAGCACTTATTTTTAAGATAATAACAAAAATAAACAAAAAGCCAATCCAAACGAGCTCTTAAGATAATATATAATTGCAATTTTTCATTGTCATATTAATTGAGTGAATTGAAATAGGAGGATATCCCTCCAGATAAAGTGCCTGTGACACTCCATTTAACTAGTCTGATTTGAAGAAGTCATGGAGTTGGTTTGAAAAAAACAGAAAATTTTGACTTCATGAATTTGGTAATAATCAGCAAATGAATTAAGAATTGACATTTATCTTAGATTAAGGACAAAATATAATAATTCCTTATGTATCAACATGGGTTTGTGATAAGTGGTGGGATTGTTTTACTCTTAACCAGAGTTCTTGAGTTCGAACCCTAGGAATAAAACAAATCTTGTTGGAAGTGTCACCCCAAATGGATCCTAATGTGCGCGATCCACATTTAGTCGAGGCGCCACTATATATATATATAATTCCTTATGTAAGCACAAGCAACTAGACATGTTCAAATTGTATGAACTATGCACCAAATTTTTACGCTGAAACGTGTCCAAAATTGTATTTTGTTTGAATTGCAAGAAAAGCTAAAAATTTAAAAGAAACAAGAATGGTGATAAAGCATTATCAAAAAAGAATTTAAATTTAACTGTGTATCTATTTTGTGGCTTTGGTTACAAACAATGTGGTAATTTTTGCCCTTTCCTATAAACATTGAACCGAACCATAAACAAAAAAACTCAAGGACAATAGTGATGGCAAAATCCACAATATTCAAGGCCCCTTTGTCCACATTTTGTTACAGAGAGGGAAGAAAGAAGAAGTAGAAACTAAAGAATAATCTAAATGGAGTGTGTAGGAGCTAATTTGGAACTATCAAGGGAACTGGAATGACCCTCCAATTTCACTGGCACCAGCAGGAGGGTTGATAGCAACCCACAGGAGCGAAATGGTGATGGCGATGAGTCCTGACCAGACAAATACAATCGTTGGTGTCCTTCCACGCCTTCCCATCAATCCCTTTGCGAAAGGATAGAGATGAGCAAGGACCCAGAAGCTGAAGAAAACACCTCCTAGCAAACGGCTCCATTGTGGTATCGTGCTATATATTGTCCGGCTAACACCAACAGCTATCGCGATCAAGTTAGTCATCATGATAACAATAGGTGGAATCATCAAGGAAGTCCATTTGATAATATAGAGGTCAGAAAATTCATCATCATCATCAGTGGCAGATTTTGATGTGAGTGTAAATGGAATCTCAATGCCAGCAATCACTTTTAGCAGCCCCTGAAGCACAGCAGCGAGATGGGCACTTGTGCCTCCAATTAACCAAAATTGCTCATTACGCCACCACTCTTCCAAAGCAATGCCAGACCACTTGATCTCAAGCACCGCAAGCGCACAGAGAGTCAATGTGATTGCGAGGAGGTATGTGAGGAAGGTGACGTTCAAGGACTGAACAATGAACTCACCAGAGAACAGGGAAAGAGCCGGGAGGAAGCAGTAGACAATTAGGAATATCGAGGTGAAGGGGTAGATGCCACAATTGAGGTAGGCAATCCGCTGCAAAATTTTCATCTTAGGACTAGCCAAAAAAGCATTGTTGCGAGAGAAGAAGATTTCAACAGAACCAGTGGCCCATCGAAGCACTTGGTGAAGCCTATCAGTCAGATTGATTGGTGCAGTGCCACGGAAAGCATCTCTCTTTGTCACACAGTAAATAGATCTCCAACCCCTATTATGCATCCTATATCCCGTCACCACATCTTCAGTAACAGACCCATAAATCCATCCAACTCTATTACCCCATTCAGTTTTGTCCTCGTACCAGCACGAAATGACGCTGATCGCTTCAGCAACAGTGGAGGCATCAAGAAGTTCCCTTGGAATAGTTAGAGCACCAGGTGGTCGTCCATTCTTTACTGCAGGGTGATCAGCAAGGGGTCTACCTTGGAATTCTGCAACTGGAATGGAATCAATGAGGAAACTTGAGTTACCAAACCTTTTAGGAAAGGAAGCAAGATTCATCTCCTCATCATCAAAATCCCCCATCCTAAGTGCCCTGTTGTCATCAGAGACAGAAGACACAGTGGCATTATTCTTGCGCCGACCAAAACAACAGCTGCAGCAACCAGGGTGGTATTCCTTGGTTCGTGGTGGGTCAAAACCATACAGAGCAGTCCTGCGGAAGAGGCAACCAGTCCCCACATACATTGGACCTTGAAGGCCATCAAGGGCACGCATGTTGACATCAAAGAAAACAGTATTGTGATTTGCGTAACGGTCGGACGGATCAATTCCCTCAAAGCGTTGAGGGAACTGAACGTAACAGATTCTATCCCCACCCCTATCCATCATAAAGCACATTCCCTCCCTGATGGCCTGTGAGTTGTAGATGTAGTGATCACAATCAAGGTTGAGAATAAAGGGGCCATTAGACATAATAGCAGAAGCTCGGACCAAGGCATTCATGGCTCCAGCTTTTTTGTTATGATCATAGCCAGGACGCTTCTCACGAGATACATACACCAGCAAGGGGAGACGAATATCAACTTCTGTTGAATCAATTAGACCTTCATCAGCAGAGGTGCCATGTAAGGGTTCATCACTTGGGGGTTTTAACATAACCTGTAACCAAAACAAGAAAAATAACTAAAAACGCTAAACCAAATCTAACACAGAAGTCATTGTCAACTGACAATGCATATAAAATAAATGTACAGTTGGCAAAATGAGCAGCAGCCCCTAAAGACAGTTAAAATCAGGGAGAAGGAAAAAAGTTTGTTTCCTCATCCTTGGATGGAAGAACAAAAAGGAGTGGGAATTCAGCGCGAGATCATACACATCATTAATGCATCAAACCTAAAGAGTGATCGAAGTAACAAATAACTAAACATCATTAATATAAAGAATTAGTACCTGTATAATTCCTGCATGATCACCCCTAGAGTGCTCCGGAGCAGAAATCATCCAAGTGCCAGGCCAGTGGGTTCCATCTGCCATCCAAGTGGCCTTTGTTATCTTGATGGGTTCCAAAAGCTCATCTCCAGCTGCCTCTCGCTGACGCTTCATGGCCTTGATTTCTTCTCGAGCATTATAGGCATCAGAACGCCGACGAATTGAATCAGGGAGGCTATTGATTCGAACCTTAAATTCATCATATTCACGCTTCACCCGTCTTCGGTCCTTCACAAAATCTTGACGTACTTTGTTCTTGTAAGGGTCTCTCTTCAAGCTAAAGTAGGTTTCAGGGTTCCTTGGTTCAATATCATGTTTACGACAAAATGGGACCCAAACGTTGGCAAAACTTGCAGCTTCTGCCATTGCTTCAAACGTCAGAAGAGCACCTCCATCATCAGAAATATAGCATGAAAGCTTTTCAACAGGGTAATCAGCAGCAAGGATAGACAGTATCGTGTTTGCAGTGACTAGTGGTGGCTCTTTCTCAGGATCTGCAGTAGAGACATAAATGTCTACACCTGGAAGATCAGATTTTCCTGTGGGATTGGTAGGAGTTGGTGTTTCAAATTTTTCTTTCAAAACATTAAGATCGGTAGCACGGTTAACGGGACATAACTTCGGAAGCTGGTCAAGCAGCCAAGAGATTGCAAACCATATCTCACAGATTATGGACATATACCATAACCATATAGCATCATTGTTTGGATTGGTAATCCTCCATTGAAGAAATAGTCCAAGAACAACAACGCGAATAAGAATCAAGAGCCTGCATACATGGAGTTGTGTCAAGACAGCTCTCAAACCATATCTAATAAAACATAGTACCAATTAAGGGCTATAGGCATTAAGCAACCGATTAATGTCTAAAGCACGGGATCACCTAACAGTATCCACCAAAAAAGCTAGATTTAACTCATCTCTTAAATATGGTATAATCAAGCAGCTAAGTTTGCAATGTAGTCTTGCAAGATAAAAGATGAAGCTTCACACATGTTTTTCAAAGACCATCAACATATAACAGGAACTTACAGTTAAAAAAAACTGATGCTGTTTTAGCATCTTTCTTTCATTAGAAGGAAGCATTCGTGTTAAAACTAATTTGTAAATTCACTATGCACTTGGATTTGGGCAATTTCACCAAATTTTGTTCTTGAAAATTCAAGTAGAGAAGAAAGATGGCAACAAGAAACTGTTGGAAAGGAGAAATTACCGGTATGGGCTAATAACTGCAGCTGGTATCTTCAGTTTACGTGTAAGTGGCCTCCAAGGCTTGTTCAGAAGTTCAGAAGGCTCACCAACATTATCTTCTTTGTCATTTCCAAGCCCCTCATCCTTTGGCCATATAGCATTTCCATAGCCATACGTCCCTTTTGTCTCAAATAACCATTTATTGTGATCAAAATCCCCTGTCTGACTCCTCATCAACCCTGAGTGGCTTCTTATTATTGCTGACTTATTACCTGATCGCAACAACGACAACCTCCTTTCCATTTTAGACATGCTAACATTTGAAGGTAAAGTCAAAGGACGTCCAGCAGGATCCACAGCATTCTCATCCAAATCAGTGTTCTTGTAAGGCTCTTTACAACCAGGGCATATCCCATCACCAGTTTTGACAGCATCAACATAACAATCCCGACAAATTTTAAAATCACACTCACAAGGAAGAATATCTTCACCCCTTTCATCACTCATGACTTTCCCATCACAACCCGGTATAGCACAAGAAGAACCTTTAGCACCAGCCATCTGAGGATGGTTAGTTTCTGATTCAATTACCTTATCCATCAAGTGAGCACGAGTCACACTGTTATAACCACCTGTAAACAAGGAACTCGACACATACTGTTCTTCAACCCTCTGAGAAATTGAAGGATCCATAGGTTGATTATCAGGGGTTGGGGGGATATGCACTGTGTAGTTTGCAAATTCAATGCCACTAATCTCACTATCCAGAGATTCCCTTGATAAGTTTACATACCGACCTGACGAGGTCCTCCTTGCAAAGGTAACACCAGAAGGCTTGCCCTGTTGGGAATCAGAGACTTTGAAGGATCTTGAAGTCATGTTGCTAAAAAAAATTGTGCTAAAAGATTACTTGATGACCAACAAAACCTGAAACTGCACAAGGCCAAAGAAGCATCCAGAAAATTAGCTAACTTTAAGCAGACAGAACAAAATTAAAAACAATAGTGCAAAGAATATGACAAGCTCTGGATTTCAAATGATTCAACTTCTTTTTGATACAGGAAAATGAAAATCTTTTGGAGATACTGAGAAAACAAAAGCATAACCAAAAAGAAAACCCCTTTCTCTTTCTCCAAAGCCACTCTTCTCTCTTTATTAGTTAAAAAGCATTAAAGGAACACCTTTTTCAGCAAAAAACACTTGATCATTTTGTGTAAAAAGCATCAAAACAATTCAAAATGTAACCAATTAAACAATAAGAGAAGATCACCTCAAACTTGATGAGACACACCAATGACCACGAATCAAGATTTTCCTAGACCATTTCCAGGAAACCCCAAAAGGCCAAAAAGCTTTTCCAGAAACCAATAAGGGAAAAAAATACAGGTTCAAAAACAAAGCTTTCCCAGAAACCAAGTTGGAAAAAGATCCAGAAAGGAGAAAAATGCAAGTTCAAGAACACATCCAGATCCTTCTCTTCACATACAAATCTCCCCTATATACATCAGAATCCTAATGGTTTTGCACAAGTAGAGAGATATATGACCTCCACAGTAGCCCAATACTTATAATACAATTAACATAGATATGGTAAACATTGTTTATAAATTCGAGAGAATCGGCCTCCTGAAGGCGTGTAAGAAACATTCAAACATAATACTATTAAAATATATACACACAGTACTTGCTTACCTATACACACTACAAATTACAACTTTAACAAAGCTTTCATGGGGTTCCCCTTTACAAGTCGGACTTAGTCTTTCATTGTCCAATTAAATCAAATGGGTTGTAAATTAAACTATTAAAAATCTCAATTACGTAAGACCAAATACACAAACACCCATTTTCCTCCCTCTTTCTTCTGTCACCCCTTAAAAAAAAAAAAAGAAAATGAGTAGGTAATTAGTACTTACTAACCTCAAAAATTTTGAAAAAAAGAACACATCAGCTAAGAAAGATTCAAACTTTTTTGCAGCTTACAGTAGCCGGCTAGAAAACACAAAACCCCTGATACCCAAATACACATAGGAGTCATAAAATGTGTATATATGAGAAATTTCAGAATTTTTTTTTTTTTAAAAAAGAGAGAGATCTGAATGAATGAATTTCCATTTATGGGGTTGGTTGAAAATTTCCAAAAAAGGAAACAAGAAGTGAGATTTATGTAATTTTTTACCTTATATACTCTTCAACGTAGTTATTCGTATCTGCACTTGAAGATGAGTTGGGTATGAAAGCTTTTGGCTTTTACTGTTGCTGGTTTGATTTTCTTACTGAAGGAGACAGTGGGGAAGGAGGAATATTTTGTTTGGGGGGGAAGAGAAAAAGAAAACGAAATTTATGGGGCTTAAAAAGTAATTATCGGGAATATAGGGGGTCGGTCTGAGTACGCTTGATACACGGTACAGATGATTTGTTTCCTATGCGGAAGGGATAATTTTACTAACTTTACAATCGGTCTTCGATTTTTCATCATTTTATTTCGTTTTTAAAAATTAAAAGATTTTATTACCAATACTAAGGAGTCTTCCTTCTTTCTTACGCTAGTCATATTGTTTTTCTAGCATAAGAAATAATATTGTTTAAGAGAATTTTTTAAAATATGTGATATGAAATTATTTTTAAGTATTTGTGTGATTGATAATCATTTTATTAAGAGTGAAAAAAATGTCAAAGTTAAATTATTTTCAATTAAAGTAAAATAACATTCTTTTGAAAACAAATTAAAAAAAATATATTCTAATTATTATCTAAAATGAGACAGAAGTAGTATTACCTTGAGATAAATTCTCATAAACAACTATAATTTGAATCACAAGTATGAATAGGAATCACAATTTGCTTTATTACAATCCATAGAAACTATTTTACAGGGAAGAGAAGCGAGCATGATAAAGAAAGAGGATGCTACACATAGGTTGCATCTCTAATATTTGTCATTGTTCCATTTTAGCTGTTATGTTGCGATTTTTAAAAGCTAATTTGACTAATTTTTAAAGTTTAATCAGATTAAATTAATTTAATATTTTAAAATAAAAACTTAAATGATCAAAAATCATAAGAAAAGTATTATCAATTGTATTAGAAAAAATACATATTAAAATTTATATAATTTGACTTTAAAATTAAAAATTATAACAATTAAAAAGAGATAAAAGAACTAAAAAGTATAACTTTATCTCAAATATAACTCGATCGAAAAAACATATATTGAAGCAATATATATTTATGTATCTCTTCTCCTTTTCTATTATGCTCGCCTCTTTTTTCCTCTCTCCCAATCTCACACGCATATTCACAACATAATAAGTATTAACTTTGAAATTGAAACATAAATACGCATATGTATCATCATCAACCCTAAATTCATCATATACTCCATTCTTAATGGTTTGAGTAGGTTTATTGTGGTAGTCTTGAGGTGTAGGTGATAATTTCCTAGTTCATGGTTATTGTGTTGGCCCACTTTATAACGGGCAAAAGTTGTTCTCATGCGGACAACGTTGAACTATAATTGGTATGTTCAATTTTGTTACCAACATTTATCCACCTTGTTTCGGATAATTACAAAACATACCCCCCAAATTTCAAAAGAAAAAAAAAGGAGAATCATAATAAATACGCGTTTGGGCAAAAAGCAAATATATATAGGAGTTTTATCTATTTAGCTTACCATAATGTACTTATTTAGGGAAAATAAAATAAAATAAAATCATCCGGCGCTCCATTTTAGTGTACTCCAGTCAGCCTACAGCTCATCATATTTCCAAAAAAATACTCCCTCGCTTTTTTTTATGTGGAACATTTTTTTTGATTCGTTTCAAAAAAAGTGTTATTTTATTTTAATTAAAAATAAATTTACTTTAAAATTTCTTTTTTATCCTTAATGAAACGATTTTCAACCACACAAATATTTTAGAATGATTTTAAATCACACATTTAAAAAAATTTATTTTTTTAAAATATCATATTAAATCAAAGGGTGCCGCATAAAATAGAACCGAGGGAGTAATATATTTATGTGTCGTGACCATTCATCCAATTTGATAAGAACTATCCTATCCTAGTTTTTGTATTTCAATTGTCTTTACGTGGCATAATTTTTTTTGATTATCTAAAGAATAATGTAATTTTAATTTTTTATTTCAATTTGTTTGTATTACCTTTATTTTGAATTATTTTTAAAATAGTATCTTTTTTCTTTTTTAACAATATTGTTTGATTGATTATTCATTCAATAATTGTCCGTAAAAATATGAATATTAAGATGAATACATAATCATACCAACTTAAATATAATTAAAGTATGTATAACTTTTTATAATAGTAATTTTTTACATAAAAGTTCATTAATTTCAATTTCAAAAATGATTTGAAAATCGATCAAGATATCCCATCGATCGAATCTAATAATTTTGTTTTCACATCAATTAGTTATACAACTTTTTAATTGGACTTTACAGCGTGATAAAATTATTTTAATTTTTATCACATCCTGAAGAAATATATATATGAATAGTCAATTAACATAATTAAAACGAACATATTTTATTAAACATATTTAAATGTTGCCTTCCCTACTTGTAACTAATTTTACAAGAAAGTATCTTATAATGAAATTAAAAGATTAACCCACAAAAAAATGGAAAAGATTGTCACTTTGTGAGGAAACACGCAATTAAATGGAGAACAACATACAGAAAAAATAAATAGGGCCAGAGAGATATTTTAAAATGTATTTATGAATAAAATAATCTGTGGATCTAATTAATTGTTGGATCATTAAAATTTTTGGAAGCGAATATATGAAAATGGTTAGAATGTTATTTTAATTAATTAAGTTTTAACCATTAACTTTAAATCATGTCATGTGTTTTAATTTCATCAAAATAAGAATTTAAGAAAAATAAAGATAATGAAAATAAAAAGAGCCGGATCTTTTATTACACCTATTTGTTTTTTTAATTTTTTTTTTGATTTCCGAAGGTATCCCTCAGTCCGACAGGCAAAGGACTAATCCTCAGCA
>DF360905.1:35762-50053 GCA_000787875.1 Solanum virginianum | reverse complement strand
AATTGGAAACAAGACCAATCTCTGATGCTGTCCCTTTATTTGTTCTAGAACATACTTTTGCAATTCTTCCACAGCCTGAGAAATAATACCTTCATGCATCTCATCTTGCCCAAAACTTTCAATGCAATAATTTACTGTCATGATTGGATATAACAGTTTCTCCGAGTTGATTCATTGAAGGGGAGTGTTGGAGTAATTGGTTAAGTTGTTGTCGTGTGACCAGGAGGTCACAGGCTTCAAGCCTTGGAAACAGCCTCTGCATAAATGCAAGACAAAGTTGCGTACAATAGACCCTTGTGGTCAGGCCTTTCCCCGGACCTTGCGCATAGCGGGAGCTTTAGTGCACCGAGCTTGCCCCTTTTTTTCCCGAGTTGATTCCTCTCCCTGCAGCCATACTTTGAGAATTATCATATTTCATTTCATGAGAGTTCTTAATTCAGATCAGTAGTCCATCCACTGTGATCATGCAACTTCAAGCTTCATGGGATGTAAGATTTCACCCATATCAGAATAATGTGTATTCAAGAAAGTACCTTTGAGCAATGGACACAACAAGATCTTGCTATCTATAGATTTCTCTAAGAAGCCATGGCCATTAAAATTCATTCGACCTCACATGATTTTAAGTGTCCATTTAAACACCCCAAAACTCTATAGATTTCCTTCCTCTGTGGGTGCTTTGTATCTTTAGCTAAGAACTCATGGACATTATTTCCTATTTGGATTGAGCTACAACCAGGAATTTTTACTATTCCCTGGTCTCTAGTAGCTATACGGAAGTTCAAGGCATCTTGCCACTTCCCAACAGAAGAGCTTAAATTCATCATCAATGTTAAATAACTTGGGTTGTTAGGCTCTTGCTCCAGGATCCTCCTGGTTAAGGATTCGAACAACTCCCCGTTTCTATAAGTTTTGCAAGCAGAAAGCAAAGTGGCCCAAATGACTGTGTTAGGTTGCAAATGCATGCTCTTAATGAAACTCAGTGCTTCTTCAAACTTTCCTGCTCGTCCAAGAAGATCAATCATGCATCCATAATGCTCAATCCGTGGTTTAATGCCAAATTTATTCACCATCTGGTAAAATATTCTTTTCCCTTCTTCCAGCAGCCCTCCATGAGCGCAAGCTGAAAGAACAGCAATAAATACAACATCATCTGGCTCTACTCCTTCCAAACACATCTTTTCATATAGTTCTAGGGCGTCTCTGCAATACCCATTCACTGCTAATCCTGAAATCATTGTAGTCCAAGTAATTATGCATCTCTGGGCCATCCTTAAGAAAACTGCTTTTGCATTTTCCATATCTCCACATTTTGCAAATGTGTCGATTAAAGCATTTCCTAGTGGAACTGATAAGTCAAATTTGTTCTTTCTTATAAAAGAACCAATCCATTTTCCATGCTCATGAGATCCCAAATGTGAACATGCTGAGAGTACACTAATCAAAGTAGTCTGGTTGGGTTTGCAATTCCCATCAATCAACATAAGCTGAAACACTGAAAGAGCTTCATCAAACATGTGGTTATTTACATATCCAGCAATCATGGCATTCCATGAAACAACATTTTTTCCTGGTATCCGATCAAACATCTTTCTTGCTGATTGCACATCACCACTAATGGCATATCCTGAAACCATTGCAGTCCAAGAGATTATACTTTTCTCAGGCATCTCATCAAAAATAACTCTAGCAGTTTCTATGTCACGCATATTTACATATCCAGAAATCATCGTATTCCAAGAAACATCATTCTTCCCCGGCATACGCTTAAAAACAGAACGAGCCAACTCCATGTTCCCAGCCTTCAATAGCCCAGCAAAGCATTATGGTTGTATGGTTGACCTTTTGGGAAGGGCCGGAAGATTAGAGGCGGCTTGTGACTTGATAAAAGGGATGCCTGTCACACCAAATGACACAGTTTAAATTCCTCTCCGGCATAGCCTCAAACAAACAAATCGCATGTTCTTGATTACCATGAATCATATAAGCACTAATCATCGTATTCCACGAAACAATATCTCTATCAGACATTTCATCAAACACCTTACGAGCAGAACCCAAATTCCCACCACATTTAGCATAAAAATCCATAAGGGTATTCTTAACAAACACACTCGACTCAAACCCCAATTTCGCAATTTGACTATGAACTACTTCGCCAGCTCGTAAAGCATCAAATGACTCAAAACATCTCAAGAGAAAGGTAAATGTGAAACTATTAGGTGTAATATTTGATACCCTCATATGGTTATAAGTATATAATGCGTATTTCAGTGTCTTACCAATGAAGCATTGAATCAAAGTGTTGTAGGAAATAAGAGTTGGATTTTGTAAGCTTTCAAATACATGAAGTCCATAATGAAGTGAAATGAAGTTAGAGGAAAAAGTTATGAGCTTTGGCACCATAAAGTTGCTATTCATGAGGCCATTAACAATAATCTGAAGATGGGTCTCTTTCAATTGTTTGCTAGTTTTGGATTTCTGTAAAAACCTGAGCAATTTTTGCTCCATTTTTGTCTGGTCTAGGAAACGTAAAATGTTCAACCCTGGTACAAGGTCCCATAGGGAGTATTATATACAAAGACCAGAATATAAGGACTAATAAGTAAAAACCAAAGAAAAAGTTCTTTGAAAAATGAAAAACTGTCTTTTGCAATGAAGGAAAGAAATTTCGTTGTTGATACTCAAGAACTCAGAAATGATTCCCACTTCAAAATGAAAAACAACAATCAGAATTGTCAAATTCAAAGTTCACCGAATAGTTTGAAAAACCCATTAACGAATTGGTCTTACAGTATAAAGAAGTGCATATCTCAACGAAAATTCAAAGAAGCCCTTTTAACATATACTCATAATCGTAATATCAATGGAAGTTTAATACTGGGTATTGTTCCTTTGGTGCTAAAGGCATGCGCTGCACTTCAAATGCTTAGTCTTGGCAAAGCCTTACATGCTGAATCTATGAAATCAGGATTTGATTGTAATGTAATGGTGGGGACTGCGTTATTGGATATGTATGGGAAATGTGGTGAAATTCGGAGTGCCTGGAAAGTGTTTGATTATATGCCTGAAAGAAATGTGATAACATGGAATGCTATGATAGGAGGATATATTAGGAGTGGTGATATAAAGACTGCATTTTTATTGTTTGAGAATATGTCTGAGAAGACAATTGTGACTTGGAATGAAATGATTGATGGGTATGCGAGAAATGGAGATATGGTGATGGCTAGGAGGTTCTTTGACCGAGTTCCAGATGAGTTGGGGAATGTTGTGACATGGAGTGTGATGGTTGATGGTTATGCTAGTAATGGGGATATGGATGCTGCAAGGGAATTGTTTGAGATTATGCCAACAAGAAATTTTTATGTTTGGTCGTCGATGGTTTCTGGTTATTTTAAGAAGGGTGATGTTAAGAGTGCCAAGGCTATATTTGATAGGATGGGTAGGAAGAACTTGGTGAATTGGAATTCATTGATATGTGGTTATACACAAAATGGGTTGTGCGAAGAAGCGCTGGAAGCATTTGAACAAATGCGAGATGAAGGTCTTGAACCAGATGAGGTTACTGTAGTTAGTGTTTTATCGGCTTGTGCCCAGTTGGCATTGCTGAATGTTGGCAAGGATATACATGAAATGATAATTCGGAAAGGGATTGAATTGAATCAATATGTTCTTAATGCGTTGGTTGACATGTATGCAAAATGTGGGGATTTAAGTACTGCCAAATTGGTTTTTGAAGGAATGTTAGTTAAGAATGATGCTGCTTGGAACTCACTCATATCTGGTTTTGCCAACCATGGGCACTGTGTGGAGGCAATTAATTTTTTTGAGAGAATGGATAGTTCAGGAGTGAAACCTAATGGTATAACATTTCTGTCAGTGCTATCAGCTTGTGCCCATGGTGGATTGGTGGAGGAAGGTTTAGAGATTTTCTCCAGGATGGAGAAATATGCATTGACGGCAAGCATCAAGCATTATGGTTGTATGGTTGACCTTTTGGGAAGGGCCGGAAGATTAGAGGCGGCTTGTGACTTGATAAAAGGGATGCCTGTCACACCAAATGACACAGTTTTAGGGGCTCTGCTAGGAGCATGCCGGGTTCACTCAGACATAGATGTGGTGGAAAACTTGCTGAAAGAGGTCAGAAAACTGAGATGCAGTAGCAATTCTGGAGACGATGCACATTATGTGATTCTTTCTAATATATATGCTGCTGCTGAAAGATGGCAGAAAGCTGAAAGGATGAGGCTTGCCTTGTCAAATAAAGGGTCTCAGAAGACACCAGGGTGTAGTGTGGTCATGCTCGATGGACCAGAGACTAGTTTTATGCAAGTATTGCCAGAGTAAACTTCTAAAACATGATACTAACTCTAGCCAAGTGGACAGTGTTGAGGTGATTGCAGTGACAATCAAACAGAGCTATCAATGCCTGATTTAGCAATCAATCCAGAAGAGGTGCCTTTGGAAAACTTCTAATATTGGTAAGATAAACAGTTTACAATAATCATTGGTAACTAAAATTTGTTACAGAACTCAATCTAGAAGAAATCCTCCTCGCATATATCTAACCATATATACTACTAGAGCTGATGTGGCTTCTTGTAAAACTTTGTGATTATAGTGGCCACCTCTTTTTCCTTTTGTATTCCCTTTCCGCTAAGGTGCTATCACACGTGAGGTCAGTGTGCCAATCAGACAACCCTGAAAGACTCAGCAATCTTTCTCAAGTCTTTGTAATACCGTTTCCATTGAAGACCTGTGAAATCACAGAAAGTTGTAGGATTTGAACAATTTATAATAGCAGATATTCTGAAGATAGAAGGTGTTGATTTGATTCTTACCATTTCCAGTAACATTGAACAAGTATAGGCGATTTCCAGCAGCTGTTGCTATGATCATTACATGCGGTGGCTCTAATTCAAACTGGTAATATGTCCTTCCAAAATGCTCTGCTACTTCAGATCTTAAGACTTTACCTTCAACATTCTCTCCAATGACCTCAGGCCCAAATGCGCTAATCACTTTATCTGGAGGTCCGATTTGTTCTATGGTAGCTTCTTCACCAATATCTGAGTCATATTTAGAATGCCACCAAGATTGAACGCATTAGAGACAGATTGAGTTGATTATATGTATTTTCGAGAATGTTTTTTTATATGTTCACCTAAGATCACTTTTTCTTTTAGTTCTTAGCTCCATTACTAGATTAAAACGAAGAGAAAACATGAGATGCTCACTATCTGAAAATCTTTTAACAGGAGCCACAATTACAAAGATTCGCCCTTCCTTGGGATTTGCAAATCTCAAGTCAATCTCTGTACCACCTAGATCAGCAATTGACACAGGGACCTGTTCAACAGGTGAAAACATAAAAAGTGAACCTGAGTAAGGTATGTCCAATCGTGCGAAGTTGATTAGTATCAAGCTCAAAGGTGATTCTTCTGACATTGTAAAATAAAATACTTGCAGTTGTGAAAAAATGGATTCTTGCCTCTTCCCAATTATCAGGTACGGAGAAAGTATAAGGAATCATAGGACTCCATCCAACCCCATGTCCACCTGACTTTTCATCCGGTCTTCGGTATGTCCTCCAACCTGCCTGAGCAATTTTGTCCTTGTTAAGATGAACGTTTACTTGGAAAATGAAAAAGTACAAACAAAAAAGACACTAGGAATTCTAATCATGTAAGGAAGTGCTGCTTGATTTCTGTGTTTTTGATAGGATTACATGTTGAAAAAGTTTTCTTTCGTTACGTGACCATAGTCTGTGTCTACATGCATTTTTCAGCCTAGATACAATCTTTTGTCGCAATCCAAAGTCATTAACAGTGCCAATTGACTTAGTAAGAGTCTACTGATTGTTCCAAGTTTTTCAACATCACTCATGAAAATGTCAATAAGCTTACTGCAGTGTTATATGAGACTAACCTTCTTCATCTGGTTCAGAAAGTCCAGGAACTCTCCCTGCTAGAAGACCTTGTTTAACTACAGCAGAGCCCTCTCCGGGACAACCAAGCACTACTGATGAAATCAAAGAAGCACCAGATACAATAGCTGTCCTCCTATTCAATGAGCTAGCAGATATCCCACAATCCTGATTCACAGGCACATCTTCTTTAGAACAGGCAGCAGCTTTAATTCTTGAACACCCTTTTTCTGGAACACCGCGAGGAACCACATGGTGAGAAGGATTCAGCTGTCTGCTCAGACTGTTTTTCCAAGAAAGGCAGCTGCTGCTGTATACAAATGTCCCCATTTCCTCCCAACCAAGAAAGTAGGAGAGAAATGTGAGGTTTGTGAAAGTTTCTCTATTCAATCTTTGAGGAGATCCAATATGTTGAAGCCTCTTTGATTATGCTGTTGGGCTGTCCTTTAAAATTAAGATATGAATTCTTCTAGCTAAAATTGAAAGAGCTTCTGATTGAATTTACACCTAGCAAAAGCTGAGGTCCACAGATTTTGGAATGTCTTGATATTTTTTGTGGTTGTGGTGTCACTGATTTGAAGATTTGGTTTTTGTTTCATCAGATAAATTTCTTGAAAGTTCTGGTTCTACATGTTACCACTTGTCACTTGCTGCTCAGTAAGCTAAATAAAAATGAAGACCACATTTTGTGGTTATTTCCTGAAGTGATTGTTTTGAAATGCTTTACGTAAATGAACAGAATTTTTCCATATCGTATGTATTAAGGCAAAATTTTGGCTCAATTTGATGAAAATTGTCGTAATGAATTGAAAAGGAGATGGACAATCACTAACTTAGGAGTGTTAATTCTTCTTTGAAAACCACATCTTACCAAATTGATTGAGAGATTTACTTAAATAAAGTCGCAAGTATCAATATAAATCGATAACATAACCATATCAAAAAAATTAAGGCAAGTATTAATATTATGGAAGATACAGAAAATATACGGATCAAATAAATAATTAGTGATATATTCTTTATAGCCCTGGAACAATTACAAATGCAACTATGAGAAAGGCACAATTGATCTACAAGTTGTGTAAAAACATATTCAAGGCAGAGGCATGGGTGGTTTCCATTTGCTGAATTCCACCATATTTCTGTTTACTATAGTTCTATTATGGAGCCAGAAAGTTTCTGATGACTGGTGGAATTGCCTTACTTTTCTCTGCAGTTCCCACATAATTGCATTAAATGCAGAGCAGGAGTCGGACTCGGGAGTATAAGCGAATAAGCACCTGATCTTTCGACCCCTAGCTATCATTTCTTCGATGTCTTTATCTGAGAATGAAAGAAAGTTGTGTCATAAATCCACTAGCTACTAACTTTAATGCAAGTTGCTAGAATAATACTAGGCGGTGTACTGACCAGGTATTGATTCTAGGTAGTCCAATAGTTCAGTTCCTATATGAGTGGATGGCCATTTGATTGATATCTGGGAGTAGTCGATCACATTCTGAAATGGCAATTCTGCTTGGTCCGATAGGATTACTGGAACACATTCCTGTTTAACACAACAATACCATAAAGCAGCTTAGGAAAGTGCAATTTGACAAACTTTAGTCATGCCTACAAGATAAGAGAGACTAACCACAAAGAAGGACTCATAAAATCGAAGCGTCCATGATGATTCACCACGAGGAGCCAGGCAGAACTTGGCATTGCGGAGATGTTCAAAGTATTCCTTCCTTCCTAGCTTGTCAGGACCACTGAATTTCAATTCTGGACATTCCAACTGTTGATAGAATCAAAAAGACCATCTTTTGGACAAAAAAGACATTATATGGAACTCAACTGGTAGCAAATACAATTAGTGGTTTTGGAGAACTAAAGAAATCTCACTTAAGCAGATAAACTGAGAAATCCATGTACTTGGTAAAGAATCAACAGAATACTGCTTGACAGCTTAGCAACTTCTTATGTTATCAACATATAGGACAAAGGTCATTATCACTAGCCTACCATTGGCAGCAAGGCAGTAGCAGTGGAAGATAAACTTGATACAGATTTGAGAAAATTAGGAGGGTTCAGGATTTCTGAAGACGATTATATCTTTTGGGAGGTACAGGAATTCTTTTCGATTGGAGAAAATTACTTTTGAGAAATTCACCATAAAATTAATTCTACAGTCCTTTTCAACTGAAGATACATTGGTGAGATGTTTTTTGACAGGGACCAGTTAAGGGAGATGTGAGAAACTGGAAGAACTTAAACAGGACATCACACAGGGTAACATAATAAATCCTATACTAGACTTTGAGTCAAAACACTTTTTGCGACTGAAGCCATTATTTGACCAAGATGTGAAGAAGAAGAAACTTACCTTGTCTGGGTACTGCTTCGAGAGTTCTATCAACCGAAGGCGACCGACCTTTCCTTGTGCTCGACCTAAATAGTTTCCTAAATGTTTCCTCTTTGACAAAGGCAAAGGCTCAACTATCCTAGAGCCATGTGTAGTCATTGCATCATCAATGTTTCCAGGTATGATAATATCTTTCCATGTATTGAAGGCACTAGTGTCTCTTTTATCTGTGCGATCCCCCTGCATTAGATGCAATGATATTCCTCAACATGGAAGACTGAATGAGAATTAACTTACTGAAGATAATAGGCATGATAGGTGCAAGTATGTTAAGGGGGTGTTTGGATTTTTTTTTAAGTGGCTTATAAGTCAAAAGTCAAAAGTCAAAAGCCAAAAGTCAAAAGCCATAACTTAGGAACACCCAACTTTTGGTTTTTTTCGTAAAACTTTTTCAGCTTTAGAAAAGTGCTTAAAGCATTTTTTATCTTTGCCCAAACACTTTCAAAACTTAGTAAGTGCTTAAAAGTCAAAAGCTAAAAGAAAAATCTATCCAATCACCCACTAAGACAAAAAACATATAAAATAACTTGATAAAGCTCATTACAATTGCTAGGAACCAGCTATAGTCTCATATCTCTGGACAGAAAGATTATAATTTACTTTCTTTAGGCTGGCTCTGTGCATGATACATTGAATTCTCACAATAAATTGACCATGGAAACAACATATAGACAGTGCGAGTGAATTGAGTTTCCATGAGAGACTGGGAAAAAAATAGATCACTGCATAGTGAATGATAGTGCAGCAACCCATGAAACATTTTCTACAACTGCACATGAGGGGTAAGGATTATAGGCCGACAGTTTGTAAGACCTTACCTCAGGTGTAAGAATTATAGATCGATTCAAGTATGTCGCCCACGATTTAAATAAATGAGCTCCAGCACCACTACAGTTCAGCAAAAGTAACACACATAAGAAAAAGTATTAATTCTTTCAATTGAAAATGCTACTAAAAGAAATTTAGCAGCATGTCTATTTGCAACAGCATTTAGCACAGGTAAAAATGGATGATCAATATTTTATCTGACAGCAACGTTGAAGTTCTGGCTTTACATCTACATCCCAGTTCATAACGTGGTTACTCCTGTCTTATTAAATGGCAGTTTTGACAAATGCAGCACAACTACAATTAGGCGATATTTTTATCGGATAGCAACTTTGAGGGTGTGGCGTTATATCTACATCCAAGCCATGCAGAACTTAGCTATCCTGTTGTTTTCATATACCAGCTTTTAAAACCTCCATACATCATTGGGTCATCTATAATCTGTGAAGCAAGAATCTCATAATTGGATTCCTATTCATGAGTTTAAGGATCACCGTATGACTACTTATACCTTGGGAAGACAAATATGTGGTTGCGGCCACCGGATAACCTGAAATATGGCATTTGACTTAGCACCTGCAAGCAAAAGGTTGAGAGAGAGAGAGAGAGAGAATCATACATAAAGGAAAACGTATATGAGAGGAAATGGATACAGTGACGTTTCAGTAAGTTCTAAATCCAAGCAAAATATCTTAATTATTCAACTATAACAATAAATAGAACTTAGAAAGCTTTTTGACAGCACAAATGTAATTTTAAGGTCCTGATTTTTACTACCTTCACATAGGTCTGATTAATCTCCTTGTCATTCAGCCCGCCCATCACTCGAACACATTTAGGATAAGCAGGCACGAAGAAAAGGTCAGCCTCTTGTTTCTTTCTGGTCCGGAACCTTGACTGCAAAAGCATCCTGTGGATCTTAACCTACAGACACATCAGAAGAACAGGATAAAAAAGCATTAGAGAGTTAAGTTCAAAACTATAACATGTAGCCTAAAAAGGGAAGCCCGGTGCACTAAGTTCCCTCTATGCGCAGGGTCCTGAGAAGGGGCGAACCACAAGGGTCTATAACAAGAAGCCTAATAATGACAATTTTCATGATATTATTGGGAGGCAACAATGTAATTCTTGCAGGGTTTTGCCCCAGGGCCTAGCTCGAGTGGCAAAGGGTGGAGGATTTGTGGCTGAGGTCACAGGTTCAAGCCCCACACCATGCAAAGCAAAGCCTAGTATTTAAGTGGAGAAGGGTAGAGGGGCAAGCCCATTATCCACCGAGTTTAGAAGGTTTTGGTTGGTCCAAAGGGCGGCCACAGAGGGATTTCTCGGTTATCAAAAAAAAAAGTTTCTTGCAGGTTTTTACTTATGTTGCCATCAAAGAAAAAGGAGCCAAAATAAAAATACTGAATTTGTCCATAGCTTGAAGAAAAAGTGGAGAGTGAAATTCTAGCAATACCTTGCTAGAAGTGTTTTGAGAATTTGAGCAACTCAGTTGACAAGAAAAAAGGGAATTGCCTTCTGCTTTTTTGTTTTTGGTGTAAACAGACTCATTCAGACGATTCTGCTGATATAGTTAATGTTCTAGGAACTATTAGGATGGCGGAAATCTAATGCCATAAAATCTCAACTATAAATATGGTTTCAGTACAACCCACGTACTGCTTGGTTTATTTATACATTCAAGTTACCAGTTTCAAAAGACAAGATAGAGAACTTTTTCATGCAAAGAACAATTTATTCCATCAGTAAGAAAGTTCTGATTTCGAGACTAAGCAGAGAATATAGAGTCATATATACTGTGATGTGCTGAGGAAATGAAGAATGGCTTCGCCATCATTTACAATGCCAACTTGCACCAAAAGTGTAGTATACGTCTATGCTTAAGGCTATTGACATTTTCATATTTGCCTTCAAAAACTGTATGGTTGCTTTCCCTCCAATGATTCCCCCATATTGCTGCTGGGATGGAATGCCAAATACTCATAGTTGGCTAGCTGAGTTCTTTTTACTTGCCAACTCTTTAGAAAGTCAAGGATTGGTCTTAGTGTTCAGGTATTGAAGATGTGTGGCCACATTTGATGTGTGAAGTGACAGTGCAAGAAGAGACGCTTGACTTCCTCTTAACCTTCATAAAGTGGATATCTTGTGCACATCTGGTAGCCTCTCCTTTGGAGATTGTATTGGGTTAGGCAGGCCTGCTTTGCAACTAACTAGACAGAAAAATTAACCCTATAAGGAGCTTTGTTTTTCCAGATTTTCTTCATGGCCGGAGTAGATTTGGAATAGAAAGGTTGGACAGGATTTCAAGTAGTTAAGAAACTTCACAAGTATTTCTCAAATGAAGATAGAGAACTACATGGAAGGATTAAGTAACTTCACACATTGAGGGACAAATGTGGTTTTACTTAATAGTTCGTCAGACGTCTCTTAAGCAAATGAAGAAATCGGACATGTTCCCTAAAGATTCTTTTCTGGTTTCTCCTTTTTCAATTTCCCTATCTTTGCAACAAAGATTTAAAATTCAAAAAGAAGAGAGTTACAAACTAAACAACCAACTCACACCACTTTGACGTTTAGATATAAAGCCCTCATTGTTCGACTTGGAAAAATGTTATGTTCGACAATCATTGGACTTCGATATGTTTGATAATGTAATAGTTGAACTTAGATATCTTTACCAAAAAAAAGAGATAGTTGAACTTGGATATGCGGGCAAAAAGCAGGCTCTTCATTCCAACTTAAGTACAATTCACCCTGCAGGCAAAACCCATCTCAATCATTCTCTGCACCCAAGGCACTAGTCTTATCTGACTTCAAACTGAGAGTTATTTCAAGCTACCTAGCTTTGCTAAGAGCTTTCAATAACCACATCTACACATGTTACAATTAACTTTAGATCGTGTCCCCACAATAATTACTACTCTAAAGCCTCTTCAATCCAAGATAGCTAATGCATTATTAAAACAAAATGATGATTCCCCATTTTCTCACTAATATGTGAGTGTTTCCTAGCTCAATATGTTAGAAGTAGCACAAATCAATGGATAGAGCTACTATTGACTCTGATCTACAAATACAAAGCTACCCAAGTCCTTCAAAACCAAAATGGCACCTAAATTAAGAGTTCTTGAGAATCAAAATGGCAATCAGACAAGTTAAACTTAAATGATCAACTTCCACTACATTACACTAAACTACTCGATTATCCTTAAAAAAAACAAAGAATCTACAAGTTTCCTAAGTCCAATCTGATAGGCAGAATTCATCAAGCTAATATCTGTTTATATGAACAAAAACTAACAGCAATTCCAGTCAATTTAACTACAACAAGTTTCTCGTAAGACTAGAAAAAATGGGAAATTACCTGAGTACCCCACTGGCCTTTAAGGCAAGAATCAGGAGAAATCTTCCCATCACGGCCATATAACAAGTGTTTTAACCCATCAATCTCGTTCTCATCATACACATAAATCTTCAGGGACAGATGGGTCCCATAGCCGCGTTGTGGCCAAAAGATGGACCCACCGGAATCGGAGAACCGTACGACGTCGTTCTTGGATCTGTATTGTCCGGAAGTAGGGATTGAGAAGGAACAGGAATTGAAGGACTGGTCGAACATTCTGGTGAGGAAGAAAGTGATGATGACGAGAGCTAGAGCGCCGATCTGGTGGGTGCGAGTGCATGGCGTTACGGTGTTACTAGCGAATGGTCTGGTCTTGCTGTTGTGTATGCTCCCCATTGTTGTTGCTACTGAGCAGAGCAGTGAGGTGAGTGTTGACGCAAGGAAGAAGATGGGAATGGAAACCGTGCACGAACAATACTAACTCTATTTCATTTTAGTTAAATGAGCTGTCATTGTAAAATTTGATTTTCAGGAGACATCATTAAGTTTGATCATGAAGTTGGGCACGAAATTTTCATATTTAAACAAAATTTATATATTTAAAAATTATGCAAAAAAATATGATAAATTATTGTAATTAATAATTTAGAATATTAAAAAAAATTGATTAAAATAAAATTATTTGAATCTCAAAATACAAAATATATCGCATAAATCAAAATACAAAAATAACAATAGTTTACTCAATGTAGAATAGGGTCTGGAGAAAAATAGAGCGTATGTAGATTTTATTTTTACCTCAAAGATGAAATAGACAAATTATTTTTGTTTGATCATCGGCTCAAGATAAAATCAATTTAAAAAAAAAAAAGACATAATAAAAGTACAATAGTGTCACAATTCAAAATCAAGTGTGATGACACTTACCTATGATCCACCGAGGCAAGTCAGCTTAATCAGGAAAAATAAAGAAATGTAGCAACTAAAAGGAAAAATAATGCAATCTAAAGAGGAAGAACATGCATAAGGCATGAATATCACAGTCTAAAACTATTTCAGAATTGGTGTCACGTATACAAGACTCTAATAGGTATAAGTCAATGTTTTTGCTTCTCAAATAGAACAAAAACAAAAGATATATAGAAGTTTGAAGGTCCACCGAAAAGAACTGGTTGCTACCTTTCAAACTGTCTCAAAGCTCGAACCAATAAAGTATGAAAAGATCATGAGATATCGGGCTCAATATCTACACAAGTGTAGAAGTAAGAGTGAGTACATACCCAATAACACGGTACCCAGCAAATGTAATCTAAACCTAAGTAAAGCAATGAAGAATGCCAGTTGTCCTTCTATCCCAACCACATACCTCTGAAACTATAAACCTACATGCAAGAAAGTCCAACACACACAATATATAATATATACATATAAAAGCATATTCATGCTCATTTGCACAGCTCGGTCAGTATTACAATCTCAAGAAAACACAATCAACAAATAGCACATGTCCATATATAGGCATAAACAAGATATCAGTATTCCACTTACATTTTGTATATTATGATACCATTTATTTTGCTTTCATACTCTATACATTATTTCATGATGATGCCATATTATCTGGGACACTGCATTCTATCTGTAGGTACTAATAAATGACTCGATAAACCTCTTGAACAACATAAGTGATTAATATCATGTTGGGTAGCCCCTTTTTTTGGAGCTTCCAGAGTTTGAAGATTTGTTAGCTTTTATTCTATATTCTTTTGGATAGGTCGGAGTCTGTTCCG
>DF360905.1:487-18194 GCA_000787875.1 Solanum virginianum | reverse complement strand
CAACCATATCTCCGATAATATTAACGTGTCAACGCCATTCAGGTAAGTATATATCCATTCTAAAATTTGGGTTATTTTTTGTATTCATTGTCCAACAATTTATCCTGTTTGCAGGGAACCATCTAGATATAGTTTGGGAAGTGAGACACCGTTACATCCTTCAAGGACTCCACTGCACCCATTTATGACACCAATGAGAGATCCTGGAGGTCTATTATTCTGCTGCCCTCTTCCAATACTGTTTTTCATTCTTCCCCCCCAGCTGTTTGACTTTAGCTCTTCTTGTCATTTTCCTCTATAGCAACACCCATCCATGATGGCATGAGGACGCCAATGCGTGACCGAGCATGGAATCCAATGAGTCCACCTAGGTATGTTGTATCACTGGCGAAAATTAGCCCAATGGCTTAATCTCAACTATACGATACCACAAAAGAGGGCTGTTATGTAGGCGTACAACTCTTCCTTGAAGGCTATGTAATCTGCCTTTGCCTAGTTCTTATTTGACCTGAAACTAATTGATCTCTGGTTTGAAGAGCTCAAATAGAGTTTTTTTCTTTACTCGAAACAGGTAATACATGTCTTCTATGGTTTAGATCAAGGAAATATGGATGGGTGCATGTACTGTTGACGTGTAAATTTTTCCTCTTTGTACGGCTTAAAGTTGTAAAATAATGATCTTGAACTTGAAAGCTACTGTGCATTTGCTAGATACAGGAAGTGCTGATTTTTGGTCTTCATGTGTGTTCGTGATTACACTTTAAGTGGCATGCTCTTGCTTTAGATTGATCTCGCTATTTTATTTTGTTGCTTTTACTGCCATAGATTTAGTGAGTTGCAATTCCTTTCTTTTTTTATTAAATGGTTGTAATGGCAAACTACCAGGGATAATTGGGAAGATGGAAACCCGGGTTCCTGGGGGTCAAGTCCACAATATCAGGTTTTCACGCTCTCCACTTTATTTCTATATAAACTGTGCTTTTCTCTTTATCTGACTAATATGTTGCATGTGTAAATCTTAGTTTGTGGAAATAACCTTAGGAGGTTGTGGAGGACACAAATTAGGTGACTAGGTAGTAGTGCTTTGTCTTGCTATCTGTCCATGCTAGTAGTCATTGTATTGCTCCCGTAGTTTCTTGTTATTCGATTTTTGTTGTTTCTTGTACTTAGGTTATCGTAGTATTTTACTTTGTTATGTTTTCAGTTCCATTACTATTTTTCTGGACTATTTTGGATTGTTTTTCCTTGAGCCGAAGGTCTATTAGAAAAATCTCTACCTTTGAGAATAGAGAGGTAGGTTAAGGTCTGCATATTTTTTACCCTCCCTAGACCTCACTTTGTGGGAGGTACCACTATTTGTTGATATTGATCTCTCTTGAAAGTGCATCTATCCAATAAAGTTACAATGCCCCCTCTAGTCCCACTAGCATCCAGTTGTATATACTTTCCCCATCTATTAGGCCATAATTCTTCGATAATGGCATAATAGAGTAATATCTCCTTCATCTTTTGATTCCCAAAAAAACAAAAAAATACATTGGCCTTCCACATTGAATCTTTTTTGTTTGCATCGTCTTCATTTGTTGATTCAACTCTCTTTAGCATTCCATGATATAATGATGACTTTGGGTCAGCAGATTTGGACCCATTTTCTTTTTGTGGCAGCCTTTTTATTGGATAAGAGGGTTTTTTTGGTTGAATAATGTTCCCACGTGGGAAGTCATGCGGGGTTTTCCAACCTTGAGAAGGCCTCCATCTCTTTTGAACATCCCAAGTGCCCATTCATTCCTATTCACCTTGAAATGCTACTCCAGGACTATGTGTGCCTTCTATTACCTGCTGGTCCATTGTTCTCTCTCTTCTGGCAGCCTTGATGCTGGTTCTCACTGGAGCTTCACACCAAATTTGAATCTCAGAGGGAAACCTTCACTTTCCACCTTCACCACTTCTGGGACTTTGTGGCCTTCACCCTATTTCAAGTGATTTCTCTACTGCCTCTTCTTCAGTTTGAATTCAGCCACCACAGAAGTCTGATCTCCTTGAAGAACGTTGGTTCCATGTGACTGCTTCCAGGTGCTGCTCACTCATCTTCGTATTCCCGACAAAGTAGGGATGTCGGAAATGTCTTCTGAGAGAGAGCCCACCAAGCTCCTCATTTTGAGCTGAGATTGTACCTCCATCGAGATGAATGATTCCTTTTGCATCTTGGACTATGGCTGGGATGGATGACTCCTTCTTAGACTGTTTCGAGTTCATTTCTATACATGACCACTAGATCTTCTGACTCTTTCTGAATAAAGATGACCTCCTCCATATTGTCAAAGACATTAGTGTCTGTTTTGTGAGGTCTGCAGTTAATAAACTTCTCAACCTTAATTGCAGCATGTCCGACCACCCTGTATTGAATGCCATTGATTACCAATCTCCTCCTTCCTTGAATTCGGATGATAGTAATGTGATGTCCATGCTTGTTAAAGTTTCTCACACAAAAAGAACTCTAAAGAGTGATCATAGAGTTACTCTTCACTTTCGATGCCTTCCTTTAGAGATGCACATATCTAGAGCATTGTCTTCCCGTTGAAAGAAGTTTGTTGATTAAGTTCCGCCCTCGTTCTGTCCATTCAAACCGTTCCTCTGCTCTTGCTACACTTCTGCTAATATTACACAACGTGTAAGCCAAAACAAAGTATATTGTATCTTTTATCTCACTAACGCTGGAAAGAGATAGAGGGGGGGAGAGAGAGAGAGAGAGAGAGAGAGAGAGAGAGAGAGAGAGAGAAGAAAAGGAAGAAGATTTCAACAGAAAACACAGTGGATGAAATCTGAGCTACCAAGCAACTTGGTGGCTGGCGAAAGCGTCGGAGAAGGCTGATCTACAATCCTAAGATGTAGGAAAGAGGAGCCTTGATGATTGTGCCTGGGAATATTTTTGATACGTTACAAGTCAAAGAAAATTGTACTTCCAAACTCTCAAGTTTGTCAATAACCCGTCATAGTTATATTTTGTCAATATACATCTATCTTAACAATAGGGGTAAAGTTTGCATACACTCTACCCTCCTTAGATCTCAGTTTGTGGGACTACTCTAGGTATTCTGCTGCTGTTGAGGAAATAAATATATTTAGTTAAACAATAGAAGTATCTACTACATGCATAATGCCATTACATAAGAAAAGAGTACTTTTTATTAATTAAAAAATTAAGTAACAATAATAAAGAAATGGTGAAGATTTTAACATTAGTTGTATATTTTGGAGATCTGTTTCTTCATTTGCTATAAATGGAGTATGAAATTATTTATAATCATCTTGTAAGGAGTTGAACCATTTTTAACTTCCCTGGGAAATAAAGAAGTAATCATGATTTGTATTTATCAAGTTTCTTAAATAAATATTTTAGAACATGTTCTTTGTCTTTCTTTCCCTTTTCTTTTCTCAAGTTTGAGTCCTATTCTTAATATATTTTTCATTTCATATTTATATGCATATTTTTGATATGGTTATTTCTAACTTAAGTACATAAAAATTTTTATTTGTTCATTCACCGTTCAAGCTTAGTGGACCTCCCTCTGGAAGTGTAAATTCTTATTGGTTCATGATCATCCAAGACCTAATAAAAAGTACATTGAATTTTTATTTGTTGATTCACCGGTCAAGCTTACATTGAATTTTTATTTGTTGATTCACCGTTCAAGCTTAGTGGACCTCCCTTTGGAAGTGTAAATTCTTATTGGTTCATGATCATCCAAGACCTAATAAAAAGTACATTGAATTTTTATTTGTTGATTCACCGTTCAAGCTTAGTGGACCTCCCTTTGGAAGTGTAAATTCTTATTGGTTCATGATCATCCAAGACCTAATAAAAAGTCAAATTTCATTTCGAATAGACTTTGCCAACGGACTAGTTTGCAATATCAAGAGTTCCTACTACTAAGGATAATTTTCTAAAATTATAGGAAAACAAATGACTGATTTATAGTTATTTTCAAGTTTATAGTATATTAGATTATTTGAAGTTCAATATGTTGGTTATAGTTATAATTTTGCATATACAAAATTGACTATCTTTCTCGTTATACGATATTAGATTAATTTAAATTATTTCCATATTAGTTCAATCTTTTAGAATTTTATACCTATAATTGAACCATAACTCTTAAAAAGTAAACTTGTAAAGAACGAACATGCATTATTGCCCAAATAATCTAGAGAAAAAGATGCTACTACTTACTTCTTGTGTTCCATTTTAACCGTCGCGCTTAACTCTTTTCACGCCTATTATGAGAAACAATAAACATAAGATTGAGTTTTTTTTTTTTTAGAAAAGGTAACTTGTATTATAAGCAAAAGAAATACTCAGGAATTATCCAGTAATACTTCAATCTAAAACTTATAACTGAGACTGTCCTCCTATAAACATAAGATATAGTTTACTAAGTTATTTAACCATATTTGTTAGATATATTAGATGTTTCTTGAGTAGTATTAAGTACTTCAATCTGAAGTTATAGTTTGAAACAATTACTAATTTTTTGTGTTGAATCTCTAAAATGATAATTATGTTGTGACAATTATTTTTGCTAAAGTAATAATTAATTGAAATGGAGTATATACTTTAGAGGCTTAGAATAAGAACATTAAATGCATATTAAATAACAAAAGCTTACCTTTTGGGTGGCCCAGTGGTTTGGGCTTGGGGCTTTTATGTTGGATGTATCAAGCTTGAAACCCCTTGTCAGCAAAAGCGAGGAGTTTACCTTCTGGGTTGAGCTCGTGCGCCGGGCTTGCCTAGTGAGGGAAACCTATATTGTCTGGTTTGCGAGCTATTATTGCATAGGAATGGGAGCATACTCTGTGTGCATGCAAAGGGTAGTGATGCGGATTTCCCTTGTCATTAGAAAAAAAAAAGATTCCAAATGCTTCTTTAAGGTCCTTAGAGGCTAAATAAGGGTTTGGTCAAAAACAATTACTAGGTTTTGTCATGAATTCCTAAATCAATAATTCTCTTGGGACAGTCATTTTTTGTTAAAATGACAATTAAAATGGGATGGAGGGAGCATATACCTTAAAGGCAAATAGCAAATGGATTTTAGATTTGACTCAATCCTAAAAACTAGCTCTCGAGGGAAGGATTGCCAAGGCCATGTAAAAAGGCCAGCCATCCCTTAAACCATCGATATGGGGCTCTGCAACCCACCCTTATATAGGCTAGGCATCTGAAGCGTGAGCAAATTTAATATAGAGATCCAACATTAGGAAACAAGGAATTGGGATGGGCTCTTCTTTGATACCATGCTGCGAAATGAATTTTGGCTAACTCAACCCCAAAGCTAGCTCTTACGGAGAGGATTGCCAAGACCTTATAAAGAGACCAGTTATTTTTGTAGCTATCGATGTGGGACTATTCACAAACCCTAAGAATAAGAAAATACTAATTGCACGAATTAAATTCCAAAAGCCTCTGCAAGATCCACTACATATTATCTTTTGGAGAAAGGTAACATTGTATGTATTGACTAAAACCTGTACATAGGTTGCACTAAAAACCATAATTATACGGGATTTATCAAAAGTTTAATAGTAAGTCAAATGTTTTTATGGTAAAAATTTAATTGATTTTGAAGTCCCATGTACATATTAGGATATACTTTTTTTTAGATAAGGTAAACGTATTTCATTCATAAACGTGTCAAAGTTGATGGTATATGAGGGACTTATCAAAATGCAAAGCATCTATAAACATTATTCTTTATAAAATTCACCCATTCTTCTATACGTCGTGGAACTTTATGGGTGCACCAAGAGAGAATACATGATCAGAGGCTATTTCTCACCCGAGGAAAACTCGACTTCACCATCTCGGTGGTTAATGAGATGAGTGGTCTCATTATAAGGGTTGGCCAATTTTCCTTCCTTTGAGCTAACTTTTTGGTTTTGTGTTAAGTCCAAAACCTAATTTTACGTTATATAAGAGCATGACCCACCTCACCCGATCTTGGACCCCCAAATCAAAATTTAACCATGCGTTAGATGTCCAAGCCTGGGCATAAGGTGGGGAGTTGAAGAATTAAAAAGTTTCACATCAGTGGTTAATGAGATGAGTTGTCTCTTTATAAGGTTTGGGCAATCCTTTTTCTTTGAGCTAACTTTTGGTTCATGAGTTAAGCCAAGACGTAATCTTACATCCGCCTTATTAGGACTATCTACCTAGTTCAAGTAAGGAAAAACTTAATAAGTAACTGATTTTTTAAATTTCTAAATATGAGGAAAATAATTAAATGACAATTCTGTCTAATGTGATTTTTCTAAAGATAGAAAAAGGTGAACGCCATTTCATTAAGGGGATTCTTGCTTTTAAATATATATAGATTTTCTCTTTCTAAAAGAAAGATTATCATGCTTTGTTCATTTTTCAGCCATCTAGTCCTCGTTCAAGGGCGTATGAAGCACCTACTCCTGGTTCTGGTTGGACTAATACTCCTAGTGGTAATTACAGTGATGCGGGGACTCCAAGAGACAATGGTTCTGCATATGGTAACCTAAAGTCTCATTTGCAAGAGCTTGAGCTGCATTTTCTTCTTTGGTTCCTTGTATGGAGAATATAATGCCATTTTTCTTTGTTCCATGCAGCTAATGCTCCTAGTCCTTACTTGCCATCAACGCCTGGTGGACAACCACCAATGACACCAAGTTCAGCCTATATACCTGGTACTCCTGGCGGGCAGCCAATGACTCCTGGAAGTGGTGGGCTGGACATGATGTCGCCTATAGGAGGTGCGTCTCTTTTCGACACAAGTGTTTCGTCTTTTGGAATAACAAATCTCTTATAATAAATCTTGCTGAGAAGTTAAAATGAGAAGCATATTACATTATTGAGCTGGTAAAACTTGTGATCACTGGAGATTTTATATATTTTACCCATAATCTCTTGTATTCTAGTGGAAGAAAACATTTTATTGAGATCAGGTGATCTCTTGTTTCCACTTTGCAAAGTCATGAACTAGGGGCATCCCTGCATGAAAACATTTTATTGAGATCAGGTGATCTCTTGTTTCCACTTTGCAAAGTCATGAACTAGGGGCATCCCTGAGATAGGTGATCTCTTGTTTCCACTTTGCAAAGTCATGAACTAGGGGCATCCCTGAGATCAGGTGATCTCTTGTTCTACTTTGCAAAGTCATGAACTAGGGGCATCCCTGCATTTTAATTCGATGTTATAGTGTGTAATGATGACTTCTATATTTTTGTTGGCATTTGTAGATCATTGCGGTATTAAAATTGTCATTTAGCTTAATGTGGTTAGTTTTTCCATATTCTCAGTGGTTTGTGTTGATTATAATGTTGAAATTGCTCTAATGTTAATAAAAATCACAATATGAGGAATGCAAATAAGTCTGAATAGTTGTGTCTTTACACCTTGATGATTTTAGACACAGAGGAGAATGACCTTTAATGCAGTTCATTATTGCAAATTCATTTTATTATTTAATCTAGAAGAGCTGTATGCAATACTATTTTCAACATTCAGTAATATTTGACAACTCTGAAATTGCAGGTGGGGATACAGAAGGCCCTTGGCTCTTGCCTGATATCTTGGTAAATGTACGGAAGTCCAATGATGATACTGTCATCGGAGTTGTCCATGAAGTGCTAGCGGTATGTATATTCTCCACTAATTTGTCTTCCCCTGCGTTGGAATCCACTAAACATACTATGACCTGGTTGCGCATGTGATAAATATTAATTCGCCCTCCGTCCCATTTATTTGATAGTTTTCGGATTTCGAGAATTAAATAAATTATTATTTGACCATATTTTTTCATGTCTTTTAATTGTAATTAATTATTATAATTTATAATACCTTTTATGCAGTTTGAAATATGTAATGTTTTTTTTTTTGAACTTGGTAACTTGTTTGAAATATGTAATGTTATTTCAAAAAATTAAAAGATATCATCCAAATATATGATTGTTTGAATCTCGAAAAGCAAAAGGTTACACATAGATTGGGACATGGGAAGCATTACATTCAGAGGGTATTCTCTTTGGGAAATACATAGAAACCTCTTAACCACTTCTTGAGAAGATGCATTGCACATGTTAATACAACATATTAGTTTGATCCCAGAAGTGTGGGGGTCCGAGGGAGTGAGGTGTATGCACCCCCTTACCTTGTGTAAGGTAGAGAGACTATTTTCGATAGGCCCTTGACTCATGAAAAGCGTTTTCAAAATACAGTAGCAAAGACAATTACCGACAACAAAAAGTAACCCAAGTTAACAACGATAGTCTAATAAGATAATAATAGAAAAATAATAATGATATTGATGACAAATGGATGAGGGAGCATGGTGCTCTAAGGATAGACATTGCACGTGTAAATATTAGTTTGAAAGTGATTATTAAATATTTATTCAAGGTATCCTAAATAATGGTGATGAAAATGATGTAGTTATGAATTTAAATTGTATTTGTTTTTGTACTTTTGAATTTCTTGTTAGAAGATGGATATTTTTCTGTAATTTTGCTTTATTAGATCTTGAACTTTGTAAATTTATTTTTACTTTATCAAACTAAAAGTATTTACCCCATTTTTTCCCATTTGTGTGTCACTCTCACTGTATTTGGACATCTCAAAATGATTGATATCTTTCTAGTTCTACAATTTTCGCAACTCACAAGCATTTAAATTCATTAAACTATTCTCTCTTTAACTTTGATGGGGTGTTCTCTTTTTGTAATTTAACCATGTTTTTCAGAACGTTCTTCCATCATCAGTAATGTTTATACAAGCCAATAAAGTGAAAGTGTGTATAGTTTAAATGTATATAAAACCTATGCTAATGGCTGTATTCGTCATAACATACCGACATAGTTTGTGCACTTTGAATTCATTAAGAGTTAATTCATCCCTGATAATTGGTGGCAGTTTAAGCACTCTCAGTTAGTGCGGTGTGTCATATCGACTTGTTCTTATCCATATGAACCTACTTCATGGGATGTCAATCACATAGGTTGGGTTACTATCTTTATTCAATCATAAAAAACCTCCTTTTCAAGGGGGAATACTTCAGTTTTCTCTGGAAAATGAACCAACATTCTTAACTTGCTTCTGTAGCAGGATGGTTCCTGTAGTATTGGTCTTGGATCAAGCGGCAATGGTGACACTATCATTGCGCACCCAACTGAAATTGATATAGTTGTACCAAAGAAGTCTGATAAAATCAAGATCATGGGTGGTCCCCAACGTGGTGCAACTGGTAAGCTTATTGGGGTCGATGGGACTGATGGGATTGTAAAGGTGGATGATACCCTTGATGTTAAAATATTAGACATGGTACTTTTGGCCAAGTTAGCGCATGCATAAGGACTAGCAATTCTAGTTAGTGAGCAAGTTGTGATCAATAGCAATAGTTTGCATTTGTAATATATTTCACGTTATGCCCCTCATGAGTTAAAGGGTTTACAATCCTTTTTTGTTACTTTGTTCTGTTATGAATGAAAGGAAACTATGTAAATGCATTTTTCGAAAAAACTTGTTTAAAAGGATTTCTCATATTTCAGTGAAGCGCATTTTTCTGATGTGTTTATTTACGTTTTTAATTGAACGCTTCCAGTAGTCTGTAAAATTTGTTTTTTCTATTACTACTATGGCTTTTGTATGGTTGTATTTAAAAAAATAATAATAGAGGGTTATCACCGAGCTATTTGCGGGAAGGTCTATAATTTTTATGATACTTTACAGGTGGTATTTTTCGTTTCCCTTTCAAATTCTTTATTGCCAGGTATTGAATTGAATTTTCAAACGATCGGTCGACCCCTTGTAGGGGAAAAATAAAATCCTCTCCATATATATATGGGAAGATAAAATACAAGAGAAAATTAATATGCCAAAATAATCAATGAAAATTTAGGTCAATATTACTACAATAATATTTTAAGTAGCATATATAGATACAGATAAATAATATTTGAGTCGTGCTGTGCAGTGTCTTAAAAAACTATATCAACAGCGTGAAATGTTTTTTCAGGATTAAACAAGCCTTATTTAGAGGATACAAGAATTAACAAAATGTAATTATTACAAAATTAAGCAAGTCGAAAAGGGGATTATAATAGTAACCTAAAATAGTAAGAAAATATATTAGGAGAAAGTGTAGTAACTTTCTTTTCTTTTTCGCTCTTCTTACTCTACTCTTGTTCTTCATTTTTCATACTTTGTTTCAAGAATGAAGATACACACACACACACATATATATATATACGTGTTGAAATTTGGTGATTAAGTATGATGTATGGTCTTATTTTTGTCATGCATATGGCCATGAAATTGCCATGCATATGGCCTTGAAAGTGCCATGGAAATGGCCTTGAAAGTGCTATGCATATGGTCTTGTATTTGTCATGTAAAGAGTGAATATTTATCGTATAATATTTGTGTTAACAAAATATTTTTATGTATTCATTAATTACACATTTTATGACCAAGTAATGACATTCAGAAAATAGTTTAAATATTTTTAAAATATCCAACAATCCCTTATATATTTTTAAAATATTGTAAGAATAATAACATGACTTGCTTAATTTTGCATGATAAAAATGCTGCAGGTTTGGTGTCTTTTGGAGTATGAACTAAACTTAGATCAATAAAATTTAACTTACAGAATTATTGGTGAAATATAAAATTTCTATGAACCAAAAATTCTTTGTTGTAAGTCAAAGACTTTACCAATTACATTTTGATCCTTATGTTTTGTTGTTCAACGCGGTTTGCGCCAATAGGCCATGCGTATGCCTGATTATTCATGAGAGCTTTAAAGACTAGGCCAAAGTATTATAGGAGCAGCGTCACTCCACTTCTCATATAGGTGAATTCATCAAGTGTATACTGCTCTAAATACACCATCCATAAGGACTATGAATTCATTAAGAGTTAACTCATCCCTCATAATTAGTAGCAGTTTAAGCACTCTCAGTTAGTGCGCTGTGTCATATCGACTTGTTATTATCCATATGAACCTACTTCATGGGATCTCAATCACATAAGTTGGGTTACTATCTTTATTCAATCATATTGGCCTCAGACCACCTCTTCCAAAGTTTGAAGAATTAATTTTCTTCCCACAGGTTTAGTTAGTGAATCAGCTGAATTCAATTCTGACTTCACATAATCAATGGAGATTATTCCATCTTTCAGCAGCTGCTTAACGATATCATGTCTCAATTTCATGTGTCTACTCTTACAATTGTAAAATTTATTCTTCGCAATAGCAATTGCGGCTTGACAATCACAGTGTGTAGACACTGGAGGCATCTCATCTTTTATTAAAGGTATATTTGCTAAGAAATTTCTTAGCCACTCAGCCTCAGAACCACTAGTTCCAGAGCTATAAACTCTGACTCCATAGTTGATTTTGCAATGATCTTTTGTTTAGCTGATCTCCATGATATTGCACCACCACCTAAAGTGAACATATAATCACTAATGGATTTTGTCTCATCTGAATCAGAGATCCAATTTGCATCATAATACCTTTCTAATGTTGAAGGAAGTTCACTATACAGGATACCATAATTCATGGTTCCTCTCAAATATTTCATTAGTCTCATTAATGCAGACCAATGCTCTTTATTGGAATTATGAGTATATCTGCTCAGTCTACACATAACATAGACTATATCAGGCCTAGTAAAATTCATCAAATGCATAAAACTTTCAATAATCTGCGAATATTTAGACTGAGCCACTGGATCACCTTTATTCTTTTTTCAATTGAGAATTAGCATCATAAGGAGTGGTTACAGGCGTCATATCAAAACATTTAAACTTCTTAAGAAGTCTCTCCACATAATGTGCTTGTGACAATAATATATCATTTTCACTCCTTGTAACTTTAATTCCTGATATCATACTAAATTCACCCAGATTTTTCATATCAAAATTAGTAGACAAAGATATTTTGATACTTTGCATAATATTTAAACTTGTACCAAATATAAGCATGTCATCAACGTATAGACATATTATCAACGTAATCATTGCCTACCATTTTAGTATAAACACATGTATCCACTTCAACAAAAGAAAATTCATATCTCACTAAGACTTGATCAAATTTTTCATGTCATTGCTTAGGAGCTTGTTTAAAACCATAAAGAGATTTAATTAATTTACAAACTTTGTTTTCTTGTCCAGGAACAATACATCCTTCAGGTTGAACTATATAAATTTCTTCTTCTAAATCACCATTTAAAAAATATTTTTTTACTTCCATTTGATGGATAAAAAGTTTATGAATTGATTCTAAGACAATTAAAATTAGAATAGAAGAAATTCTAGTTATGGGTGCAAATGTATCAAAATAATTAATATTTTATTTTTGAGAAAATCCTTTTGCTACTAATCGAACTTTATATTTATCATAGATCCATCAGGATTAATTAGTTTTCTTTTGAAAATTCATTTACAACCAATAGGTTTTGCACTAACAGGTAAATCAGTCAAAATTCATGTATTATTTTTCATAATTGAATCAATTTCAATTTTTATTGCCTCTTTTTAAAATTTAGCATCAGGAGAAGATATTGCTTCAAAATAATTTAATGGTTCATTGTCCACAAGAAAAGTTTGCAAAATATTTCCATAAGAAAAATACTCTTTTCTAAGTCTTTTACTTCTTCTTAGCTCATCAACATTAGAAATAGATACACTATTTCTTTCAACAGGTGCATGAGAGATTTTATCATTTAGTGAAAACATATGCTCAAAAAATTCAACATTTGTTGTTTTAATAATAGTATTGCTATCAAGCACATCACTTTTTTAAAACAAGAAATCTATATGTAGCACTATGTTCAGCATATCCGATAAGCATGCAATCAACTGTTTTGGAACCTATTTTTCTCTTCTTAGGTTCAGGCAAGAGAACTTTAGCAAGACACCCCCATACTTACAAGTATTTCAAATTGGGTCTATACCCTTTTCACAATTCATAAGGTGTTTTGCCAATTCTTTTATGAGGAATTCTATTTTGTAAGTGGCATGCAGATAATATAGCTTCACCCCACAAATTATCAAGTTCATTAGAATTAATTAACATGGAGTTCATCATTTCTTTCAATGTTCTATTTTTTCTTTCAACTACTCCATTAGATTCAAGTGAGTAAGGCAGAGTTACTTCATGAATTATTCCTTCTTTTTCACAAAAGGTATTTAAAGATAAATATTCTCCACTTCTATCAGATCTAATTTTTTTGATTTTTCTACTAAGTTAATTTTCAACTTCAGTTTTATAAGAAATAAATGCATTAAAAGCATCATCTTTGTTTCTGAGCAAACACAACTTAGTAAATCTAGAAAAATCATCAATAAATGTCACATAATATCTTTTACCACCTCTAGTCATAGTTTGTTTTAAGTCACCTAAATCAGTATGAATTAAAGACAACAATTCAGTTTCTCTATTTACTAAAAAATGTGACCTTTTAGTCATTTTGTCTTCAACACATATTTCACATTTATTAATATTATTTGAATCTAGACCGGATATCAAACCAAATGATTGCATATTCTTTATATATGAGACATTAACATGTCCGAATCTAGCACACCACAAAGAGATATATTCAATCATATAAGCAGAAGTAAATGTTTTTCATTCATAACATTGAGTATACAAAGTCCTTGGTTACAATAGTCTTTCCCCACAAATACATTAGCTTTGGTCAATATGACCTTATCAGACTCAAATGACACTTTCATTCCAGCTTTATCAAGTAAAGCCACAAAAATTAGATTTTGTCCGCATTTCAAGAACATGTAGCACATTCATTAGGGCTAAAGTTTTTTCAGAAGTGAGCTTCAGGATTACTTTACCCTTACCCAAGACTTTAGTAGTTCTTGAGTCTCCAAGTTAGACTACTTCATTATCATCCCCTATTGATTTATAGGAGTCAAATGCTTCTCAATTTGCATAATTGTGTCGCGTACCCAGAGTCCACCACCCATTCTTTGCATGTGCTACAATATTCACTTGAGAAATAACAGCTGCGATAATTTCATCTCCTTTAGCTAAATTAGCTTTGGGAAGATAATCTTTTTCTTTGTCATTTTTCATTCTCTACTTGCACTGTGCGGCATGGTGACCTGATTTTTACAAGTGAAACAAGAGCCTTTCTTTTTCTTAAAATTGGGTTATAAGGCTTGTAACCTCGAGACTTATTGTCATACCTGTTGTTATTGCTGTTTTGACCTTGCACTAGATTTGTCTTGAGTATCAGCTCCTTTGACCTGAATGACTTCTTTTTGTTGGTATCTTCAATTAGAATGTGAGAATTTTCATCTCCTTCTCGTTACTCATCTGCCATTAATAAAATCTTCTAGCCTCAAACTTTTGTTTGGTGACATCTTCGGCAGTGAACCTTTTAATCAAGGCTTCCCAAATAACTTTTGCTTCTTTGCAGCTATAGTATACATCAAATAGTTCGCTAGAAATAGTTTGTAAAATAGTATGACAAAATACCTTATTGGCATATTGCCATAATTCCAAAATTTTATTATTAGCATTTGTACCAGGCTGTAGTGTAATAACGCATGTGCAACACCATGAACATCGAATAGGTAACAACACGTTCTTCCATCTTTTGAAATTTTCATTAGCGAATATTTTAATGTTTGAAACATCTGGAAATGGTTTGACATATGGTAAGACAGTTGCGACTGAAGGAATGGGGGTAGTACTAACATTGGTAGCGTTAGAAATTTTCGTAATGGTATTATTTGCCGTAGTTTCTTAGATTGTAGGGGAAAATTAAAAACCCCTCTCTCCCTATATTTTTAGGAGGCGAAATGACCTGGGAGACCCTTATACTTGTTCTCGTTTGTCACATAGACCTTTATACTCAGGACTTTACCAACTGAACTCTTAAACTCGATTAAAATGAGATTTTGAACCCTTAAACTCGATTGAAATGAGATTTTTAAACCCCTTCTACTATGTGTGTAACTCACTCTCCCTTACATAAATGATATGTCATTTTCACGTCATATATGTTAATGCCATGTCATAATATCTCTATAATTATTTTTTAATTATTAATAAAAATATTAAATAAATGACAAAAATAATAAATTTTTTATTTTAAGAAAATAAAATAAAATAATTTTTCTCACACCTTTCCTTTTCTTCCACCTCTCTCAATCTACAACCATTATCTCCATACTTGCTCTCAAATAGAACACCAAATTCATGTCAAATGGGTGAAATTCTTACCTATTTGTTTTGAATTTCACACTATAAGTTCACAATTACAAACCCAACAAATCTCCATTACAATTTTGAATTTAATTTCATAAATTCACAAAACCTATTTATTATTCTCAAAGCTTTATCAAACTTATCAATATAGTTTTTCAATACCCACTATTACCCTTCACATTAACTCATATAAGACTTAAAAAATACTCATAAAATTGAGATTTTGCAATCGGAATGTGGCAAAATGAAAAGGACCGGGGGTGCTTTTTTTTTTTTTTGCAAAATCATGAACTACTAGTGTCTAATTCAAATAAGTATCCATGAATTTGAATAACAACGCCAACAATAAATAGAAAACTAGAAAGCCCCATCACTCAAGATTAGCCTACTCTTGTTTAGCAGTTTCACCATTCTTCTTGTTGTGCTTCCTAGCATACCTCTAGTTCCTTGAGAACTTGGCAGTGATGCGAGGACTTTAAGAAGAAGGGAGTGAATGGTGAGTGGATCTAAAGAAGGAAAAATGAGTGGAATGGAAAGAAGAACTTTGGTTGGATTGGGTTGGAGGGTGGGGGGGGGGTTGAAGCTTTGAAAAAGTTTACTTCTTGTTCCTCTTTTTTATTTTGGGGACATTTTTCACTTTTTAAATTTTTAAAAATATTTTTTAATGTAAAATATTTAATATTTTTTTTTATTTTATACCTTAAAAATCAAAATTCATCTCTTCACTCTCCTTTTATGTGTGAAACTCACGCACTTTGTCCAACTCACCTATTAAATTGCTACACAAGCTCAGTCAACAATTAGAGGGATTTAAAAGGTTGAGTTTCGCAAGTTTAGGGGTTCAGTTAGCAAAGTCGTAAGTACGAGAATCTATGTGACAAACGAAAATAAGTATAAAGGTCTCTAGGTCATTTCGCCTATTTATGAAGATGAAATACAGGAGAAAATTAAATATGTCAAAATAATTAATAAAATTTAGATAAATATTACTACAATAATAATTTTAAGTAGTGTATGTGTGTGTGTGTATATATATATAGTCATTAATGACTAAGGGGAGAGTCTCCCTCATTTATGCTTTCTAGATTAAATATGATTAGAGGAGTCCTCTATGAGGTTTAGTCCAGTTTAGTATATCTAAATGTGTGGAGGTATGGTTTTATGCCCTCCTCTTTGTACTTTTATCTTTTTTATGATAAGGCTTGAGGGTGCGTGGCTTAACTCCTGATCGCCACGAGGGGTGAGATCCTTTGGTAAGGTCGTTTAATAAAAAAAAATTAGAATCTTACTTCACTACAACCTCTTCTGTTTAGGTTTTTAAGAAATTAACATAAATTTAATTTCTTGAAATACATAATCTTTATATATCAGTGTGCATATATATTATTATTCTAGCATGTATACATTAAGTAGTAGTATAACAATAGTTTTATTGTACTTTAGCAATTGCATGTACTTTAGGTAAAGAAAGAATTGATATGCCTTTTACCTTTTGATAATTAGAAGTTATCTATTATTTCTTGAATATTTAATTTTACATTTAAAAAAAGATTTAAACAACACTTACTATGGACAGGAGGAATTATTAGTTCAAACACAAATTTTAAATTGAGAAAAATATTATAGAAGATAACATACTATTATAAATTTCAATGATGAAAGTAAAATTTGAGGTAAATCTCTAAAACTTTCATGTGGAAAAATTGAACTTCAAGATATTATCTTGAAGTTTCAATTGCTCTTGATTGAAGAGGGTTATCTACCTAACTAATGACTAGTTCTTCAATGATGATAATTCATCATTCAAGTACAATGAAATACTTACCATTCACATTAGTTTTGAATTGCATTTTTTTAAATAAATTATATTTTAATATTCGATAAAAAATATGAAAAATTTTAAATTGATTAACTTGGAATACATTTACACGTGTCCGATGTATGAAAGAAAATATGTAGCACAAAATTATGTATAACCATCATAACTCATATTAATGTCTTGTCATACTATGGTATGCATGATTGCCATTACAAAAAAGTTGTACTTTCATTCGCAATTAATGCTTATGTGGTTAAGTATGTTAGAACCCGTACTTTGGTGCGTTGGGTCAATTAGGACGCTTGGAATCAATGTTGCAATTTCTGGAAAGTTCAAAATTTATGTGCCAATTTTTTTTAAATTTTGGAATGAGGAGATAATGTTGCAAATATAATTAGGTGAGTAAGCTTATATGTGAATTCATGTATTCATATTCAAAGTTTCAAGAAAATTGGGATTTGGACAAGTGTAGTATACCTTTACAAGAACTATACAATTATCTAGAAGAAGTGAGATTTGTCAAGTTATGGTTAGTCCAATTTGACTAAGGTTTTAATACTTAAAGGGGAATGTGTTATCATATATACAAACTTATATGTGTACAAGAATACTATTTGAACAGTTCCGT
>DF360906.1:35610-53616 GCA_000787875.1 Solanum virginianum | reverse complement strand
TATGCTTAGCTTGGATCGTGACATTCTTCAATTCTCAGAACTTTTAAAAAATAGATAGGACAAAACCTATCTACATCTCATAAAACAAACAACATTTTTAGAATGGAGTTCTTGTGTGAGAACTTCAGAAATTGAGAAAATCAAGTGTGACTTCCACAAGTCGCAATTTGGTCTATGACCCATAGTCCCACCTTATGGTTTCCCCCAAAAAATTTTTGTGAAGGGTTTTCTGATCAGTTTCTCCTATTGTACCTCCTAAACTATCTAGTTTTGGTGCTATAACTCCCCATAGTCATCCCTATACTACCCAATTCACCCTTATTACAATTCATTCTCCTAAAAGACAAAATCCACAAAGTCCATCTTCTCTCCCAAGTTCTCTCAAGTCTTCCACTAAGGGTTTTAAGCTTTCCTACTCTAAATTTATATTTCCTCCAGGGATTGCATCTAAGGTATGTGATGGTTCATTCATGGTACTTTGCACCCAATAAGCTTGAGAATTCCAACTAAATCTTTTAATTTCAAGTATGCATTTTCATGGGCTTTTATTATTTTATTTTAGTTGCATATATTATGATTTATATTATGATTATTGATCTATTTTGATATGAATCCATGATTTTGATCAATTTTAAGTAAATACTCTTTAAGCCTATCTAGGGTTTATGATCTTCATTGTGGGTCATTTCAATTATGATTTCAAAGGTTATAATTCCCTATAATTTTCCATGATGTCATTGAATTGCATGTTCTAATGTGATTTGATATTGAACCCATATGACTTACTCAAGTTTTCAATAACTTATGAACATGAATGATAAGGGTTTCTCTAAAGGCTAATGAAAGCTATTCAATTATGATTTTAAGTCCCTTAATGAATGAAAAAAAGTAGTTAAAAGGATTTTACTTACCTCATCAACGATGCTACTTGTGATAAGGCCAATACACAATGAATCACCAAGAGTTTTAGGAGCTACTCGAAAGGAACTTTTAAGCTTATGATTTATTATTAATGTGTTTTCTTATTTTGTGGAATTTGACTTAGCATTGAGGAGGTTTTGGGTGGGGTCTGGTATGGAGGCTACTAAAGTTATCCTAGCAACAACCTTTTACCTAAAAACTATGCGTCATCATAGTTTGCCTCTTTGTACTTGGCTAGTGGATCCATATTTAGCCCTTATTATTGATTGAATGATTGTACCATGATATAGTATACTATGGCAAGTAGCCTCCCGCATTCTCAAAATAGGATTAAATTGGATTCTATATTCTAGCTCACATGGTCTTATTGTCGGTTAAGATGTCATCCCACAAATAGACATGGTTTACTTTCAAGCTTATTGTAATGTCTATATTGATGTATTTATCTTTTGACTTTACTTATGAATTTTTTAGGATTATCTCACTCTATTTCATTGTTGACCTTGGATTATTTACTTTATATCTCACATCTTTCATTATAGCTATGCATTAGCCACATACATGTATATTCAAAGGTGCTAATGCATATTTTCCTATATTTTTTCCTAATGTAGGGGAGGGCACTCACTTTGAAGTTCAATCCATCGGTTAGTTTGGAGATTGAAGATTTGCTTATTTGGCAAGTCTTAATGGTTCGAGGGCTATCAAAGCATGACTTTGCATAGATGTTATTAGTTAGTTCCATTTTGAGACTATTACCTACTTTCTATTAAGGGTGAGCTAGGGATATTTTTTAGCATTCGCCCATTATTAGACTAAGCTATGTAGAGGCTAGTTGGACATAATGTGTATGAGTCCATATGTCTCCTAGACATGATCATATTTCTTGCTATTAAGGCTTATTATGCTTTTTAATTACGTATTGTGTAATGCATACACCTTATGGATGTTCATACCTTATCCATGTTCACGAATGATATCCTAAGAGGATTAGTTAGGGTCCCTCTAGGATTTTAATTTCTGTGTCATACCTATGCTTAGCTTGGATCGTGACATTCTTAGTATCTTATTCATTGGTGTGAACTGCGCCACATCTATGAGTAGGAAGCCATGAGACATTTTAGAAACTTTTACTTCTTTCATGATTCATGTCGTGCTATAGTGTGTGTCCTAAGACTTCCTATCTCTGCTGATTGTTCTTTTTGCTTTTCAAACAATACCTACAAGAAGAGAACCTTTGCAAAAAGGAGCCAGTGATAATGAGGACCAAGTTCCTTCGAGACCTCAAGCTCTAAATGACACTCTTGTTGAGCAAGTAGCAAATGTGTACTTCCAAATTGCTATCAGTATGTTCGCCAAAGCTATGTCCAACAAAGGATTTTTTGTTCCTCTGAATGTGCTGATGTCAATGACTATAGTTTAGGATTTTATGAGGATGAACCCACTCAAACTCTATGGTTCTAAGTTGATGAAGATCCACAAGAGTTCATTGATGAAGTTTATAGTGTGGAACTATCATTGGGGCACCTCTGGATGAGTAGGCTGAGCTGCCTATCAATATAAAGGTATCTCAAGGGTGTGGTATGAACAATATAACAGTTAAAGAGTTGAAGGATTGGGTCCCACTTCATGGGAAGAGTTCAAGAGTGCATTTCTCTATCGCTTCTTTACCTTGGAATTGATGGAATCTATTCATTAACCTCAAAAAATAGGGATAAGTATGAGAGAGTATGCCCTCAAGTTAACTAAATTATCTAAATATGCACCTTTCATAGTCTCTGACCCAAGGGCAAGGATGAGTAAATTTATCTCTGGTGTCTCAGGCTTTGTATCTAAGGAATATAAGATGGCTATGCTAGTCAGGAAGAGGGATATCTAAAGACTTATGACCTATGAAGAGAAAATAGTTGATGAGAAGACAAGGGAGAGGCTAGATAGTTTAAGAAGGCCCAAGTTGATAATGGTGGGTTCTCCCACCAAAGGTCCGAAAATAGTGGTAATGGGAGTGCCCAAAGGTACCCTGGCCAAGGTTCTTCCAACACTCCTACTCAAAGGTTCAACAAATATAATAGGTCCAACCCCAAGTTCATAGAGGAGGGTTTGGGTACTTAAGCCACTTGTAAGAAGTATGGAAAGACTCATAAAAGGGGGTATTTTTTTTGCCAGTTCTGATGTGTGTTTTAGATATGGTAAGGCCGGTCACCATGCTATAAATTGTAAGAGTGGTGGTGGTGGTAGACCTCAAGGCCAATCTACTTAAGGTAGACAAGCTCAACAATGAGGTGGCCAATTCACAAACTAGTTCTATGCACTCCTTGTAATTCAAGATGTGGAGAAGACTCCCAATGTTTTTGTAGGGATGTTAAGGGTCTTTAATTTTGATGTATATGCAATGCTTGATCCAAATTCCCTTGTCATTTGTTACTCCCTTTATTTCCACTAGATTTTATGTGTGTTGCAAAATTTTATTAGAACTTTTTTTGATATGTATTCTCGTTAGTGAGTCGATCTTGGCCAATAGTGTCTATAAAAATTGTCCCATGTTGGTCTTGCATAAAATCATTCCGTGTGATCTAGTTGAACTTGATATGGTTGATTTTTTCATTATTCTTGGTATGGACTGGTTACATACATCATATGTATCTATTGATTGTAGAACCCATAGAATCAAGTTTTGTTTCCCCAAAAAGTTAGTTCTTGCATAGAAGGGTAGTGATTTGGTGTTTAAGTGTCACGACCTGGGCCTAGGGCCTAGAATTGACATGGTAAATGGGGACCCAAGAGTACCCAAACAAGACACATAACATCAATATACACGTCATCAATTTGGAAGAACATAATTGAATAATAAACACATAGTTCTAAGGGACGGGTAAGTATGACTCACACTGTGAGGATATCATAGGGATAGGGATTTGCATGATTTCACATAGCAAGTAACACATAAGAACTAAGGGGCGGGTAAGTATGACTCACGCTACAGGGATAGAAGAGACTTAGGACTTTCCATATTTCCATAACTCATTATAAACATAACATCATATCATTAATATCAAGAGATAGCCATAATCATAGTCTCCATACGCACATAGCATAACATGATACAAGCCCGTACGTAGAGTTTACATTTTGTCCAACAATTCCTGTAAGTCATGGAGTAGGAAGGGGTCCAAGACATGTACTGGGCTCACACTCAAAGTAAAGGCATAAGATAAAGTATCATAATAGGAAGATTGAAGGTTGTTTGTCCTTGAATGATAGGACGCTCCACAAGCAATTCTCACAATCCAAGCTAACCGTCAAGAGGTGGATGAAGATAGTCTCTAGTCCCTATATGGTAAGATAATGTAGGCAAAGAGTATGTGTTAATATGTTTGAATGTACTAAGTATGGGGTGAGTGATACTGCAGAGGTGCCACAGAAGTTGAAGCCCATTCCTAGACCTCCTCCTCTCTAACCTCAAATAATCAAAAATAAGGAGGAGAAAGGTAATTCAAGCCCTTTTCTCCATGCTGAAAAAACTCTCCATCAACATCCCTCTCATTGAGGCATTGGAGAAGATGACAGAGTGTCATAACCCAACCCTAGAACCTAGATGTGACACAATGAATGGGGAACCCGAAAGAATCCCAAGCAAGCCTCTTAGCATGTCAATCACATATTCTTGGTCGTGGAAGCAAAATAACAACAAGGGATATAAATAAGGGAAGCGGGAGTAATGGAAGTCTTTGATATTCATAAAATATTCAAGAGTCAATCTCATAGCATAAGTACATCAAATATTCCAACAACACCTAACATGGAATGGAGCGGGGATGAAGACACTCTCCGGGCTCACCCTCATAATAACAAGTGTTTAGCATGAAGAAGTCTCAATATAGCAAGAGTAATAAATATAGTGTCCTCGAACTTGAGGACTCACCAAAGCTTGCTTCAAAGGATCATATTAGCCACATGGAGGATGATTAAGTGGTGCTCCGATCCCTATATGGTAACATTATATAGGTATAGAGTATGCATGAGTATGTTTGAATGTACTAAGTATGTAGGATGCAATGCAATAAGACATAAGTCAATATAGTCAAAATGCATAGTAATAAGCAATAGATAAGTGAGATCTAAATATGGTATGCATGGTCAATACTTAAAGTAAAACATTCTTGTAAATCATTCAACTAGTATAGAAAATAATATATATGTGGGAAGAGACCCTAACCGACAAAAGTAAGACCAAGCGAGGTACAACTTAGAATCTTGATGTTACCCCTTATCGATAAAGAGGTGGTCTACTTGCTAAGGTAAACCATACTTCACCTTTTGAGAGCCTATCCCATTTCAGAGAAGTAACCCCTACTTACGGGAACCCATCCCATTTCGAGGTGGATTTCATGATAAAGTGCACTAAATGGAGGCACTAGTATAGTAAGGGTAAATCGTAATCCTATGTTGGCACATAGTTTGAGGAAAGAAGTATGGACCCTTAAAGATAGTTCATGCCTACATCTAATCCATTGGTGCTAACTCTAATCCCACTGAATACTTGAAATAATAATAACTTTAATAACTTGTAAGAAATATGACATGAGTAGCAATTAAACATGCTTGACCTCTAATGGTGAGCCTGGTTTCAAACATGAGAGTAGATCATAATCATACATGAACCCTTGCTTTAACATGAATGGATCACAAGTGGTAAAAATCTTGAAATAGGGCTTAACTAGATATTTGTAACATCATAGATACTTTTCATGAATTCAATACATACTCGAAAGCCCTTAATCATCATATAATCACTTGACTTGTAAATCATAAAATAGATCATCAATAACTTGAGAATTCTTGACTTGACATTTTATCGAACACTTGGTGGGTCCATGATACTAGTTCAAAACCATGCAATTCAAGAGCAAAATAAGATAAGAAAACTTAATGTAAATCAACCCACCAATATGTATTAAAACCCTCATGTAGGATACCTTGAAATTGATCATCCAAGCTTTAGAAAACTTAATGCAAATCAATCTACCAACATGTAGTAAAAAACCTGATGTAGGGTACCTTGAAATCCATCATCAAAACTTATATTAGATCATAGTTTCATAGCTCAAAATATGCATAGTCTCAATAGACAAAAATCAATTCATGTTATAAGCTTGAAGTAGATCGTTATGTATAATCAATTAACATTTCATAAAATCCCAACATAATTCATGGTCATAATTTATAATAAGAGATACCTGTAGATAATTCAACTTGAGAAAAACATGCAATTTTCATAAAAAACAAGATTGGGCTCCATGGCTAAAAGGACACAATGAATGAAACCCATATACCTCAAACTTGGTTTTCTTGAGATGAGCTAAAAGAGAACTTGGGGCCTGAAGAGAATCCTCGAGTTCCAAAGTTGGGCTTGAAATCTTTGAAATTTGAATAAGATATTTTGTTAAGTCTTGGCGAGATTTTTGAGAGGGTCTTGAGTAGTATGGAGTTGAAAAAGGGCTAAGTAAAGGTGTTTTCATACATAAGCGGGCATGGGGCTATGAACCTAATGCCGTTGGCCGAAACAGGGAAAATAAGGAAGAACTAACACTGCTCCTGGATGGGTTCGCGTCGCGGAGCTATCTCGCACACCTACTGTTTCCAAAAAAATTTGCAAAAGTTATTTTCACTATGGGTTTTCTCAAAATTCGGGTTATACCCATTTCCCACTCAATTCTTCCCCCTAATCAAGAATATGAAGTTGAATTTTTGAAATCATGTACGTATTTTGAGATATATGGAAATTATGATTATGAATATTTTCGAAACATATTTTTTGGGGCATTTCACAGGGTATGTGAAGTTCATGAAGGACTTGGTCACAAAGAAATGGACTGTGAGACAGAAGCACTCCCAAGAGCTTTAACAGTGCAATGCTATTTTTACATGGCCCTTCGTGCAAAAGATAGACGATCCTGGCGTTTACTATACCCTGTGATGTTGCCTAAGCTACACCTTCTTTTTAAGGGTAAAGCTGTCGTTGTCAGGATATATAACCTAACCAAGGTTAGGGTCGAATCCACAGAGAATATGGTAGACTTAGAAGAATTCAATTGCGGTTTGGGTTTATTAACCAACTTATCTCCCTAAGGGTGGGGTGGAGTTCTATAATAACTTGTAAAGGTAAGTCTAAGCTAAGTCAAGTGTTTAACCAATATGAAGAGGAACTAGGGTATTGTGTTCCTCATGATTCCCTAATTTAATATTACTAGATAACTGAATTCTTTTCTAGTGTGTAGCATGTAGAACAGTAAGTTAAGTTCACCAAACCCTTTGGCCCAGGCGAGAGGCAAATTTCACTATGTGATTTGGTCCATTCCCGCAGTGTGATATTACTAACCCTTACCTATTGTCCCAGTACAACCTCCCCTTAGCCTAAATTGATTGATTAGATGAGAAACATCAGTTGAATTCTATTAATTAATCTCTTTTCCTATTTATTACTAACTTGATCTAGTCAGTAACACTAGGCGGGTTCTAATATTGGCCACTATTAGAAAGTATTCAAAACGAAGAGTTTTAATTAATACATGTATGCACACTTTTCAAGAATTACAAATTATGTTGTTTTACCTTATTAGTTCCTCATAGTTCCCACAACCCTAGTTGTGGATTCAGCTACTCATGATTAGTGTAAATGCAAGACTTATGAATTGGAATAACATAATAGAGCACTTACACAATAGAATTAAGCACAAGAAAATCGAACACTTCAATGAAATCCCAAGATTGAAATTAAAAGATGAAAATTAAAGTGTTTAAAAAACAAAACCATGAAATAGGATAACTGGGTCAACTGGCTCTATGAGGTGATCTATGAACTGTAAAAGGTTCTATGGCTTGCATAGGGTTTCATCTGATGGAATTTCAGAAAGTCCCTATCTTCTGATCCTCCAGGTATGATAGCAGGTCTATAGTTCGTAAAGTTTTCTATGACTTGTCTGCATATTCATAGACTCAACTTCAGAAATACACCCTTTACTATAATTGCATATGAAACCTACTTTACGTCTTGTAGAATACTCTACGGCCCATAAAGGGTCTCGTGAACCTTCAAATTCAGCAAATTCTTTAGACTTTGCCCATGAAATAGTGCTGACCCTGAAATCCTTGAAAATAAACATAAAAACACATCAAACCTACTAAAGTCGCATTGAGAACACACAAAATTCAAAGTTTTAAGCATCAAAAGTGTTGTATTTTGACAGCACATTAACACTCTCAACTTAAAATTATTGCTTGTCCTCAAGCAACAAATTCGATCTATATAATTAGCACAGTAACACACAGACATCAATCTAATGGCATACATCTTATCAAACTTAAATACAGATACCCACACCACTTTCAAAAACATAATTAGATAGCTATCCAGCAAACCAACACAGATTAATGCATGTGATAATGTAACTATGACAAGAAAGGTAGCCATCAACAAGCCTCAATCACTAAATGAGTCTAATGCTAACAATACAATGCAAGTGCCCTCATAAAAAGAATTCCCATATCTTACTCAAAATGATTTTTTAATGTATAATCTTGGGACTATGCAAAACCACTCACTCTCATAAAAGACATTCATATATCATGCCCAATACCATATGTTTGCCCCTATACTAGTGACTAAGACCTTTGATTACTTGGACTAGGACCACTTTAGGATTTTACTGTCTTGTAACGTAGGCTTAGGAGGCTTTAGTATGATGTTTTAAGAATATAGTGACTAAAGGCCCTCCTTGACACTGTGTTTTTCTACACTTTTTCCCTACCAATGCTGTTACTTTTCATTCCATTCTTCCTTTCTCCCATTTCAAGATTATCTAGGTGCTTTTTTTTTTTTTCATTTTTCAACTTTTAGCCTCATATTTTTACTTCTTTTTTCTTTTTAAGTCACAACTAAGGCATCACTCACTTTTCTTGCACCCAGTATATTTCTTTCTCCTTTTCCATGTATCACTAACTCCCCCCTTCCACCATTTTGTGTTTCACCCTTACACCAGCCACCTCAACTTAGGCTTTTTGCTTGAGTTGAGGTGCACATTAACTAACCTCAGAACTAGGGCAACTTTTGTTAGCCACCCTCAACTGAGGCTTTTTGCCTTAGTCAAGGTGCACAACGTTCAAAAAAGGACCAGGGCTAATTTTTGAATTTTACATCTAATAAGACTAGGTAACTTAGGTTTTTACAAAGAAAAGGTACATGTAAGGCTCAAACATTAGGATTAAGGGATATTTCATACATTTGGTTAGTCATGTAGGCTAAATGGACCGTTGTGAACAATGGCCTAAGCTCCTTTCCTAACCAACTAACCTAACATCTAAATTAGAGTAATAGGGAAAGTTCTGAATTGAAGGACAGTACATGAATTTAGCAAAATTAAGCTCACACTCACATGACACTGATTACACTATTAACACAGACTCAGATCATGCTTTTTATCTCAATTTTATCCTTACTTATTAGAATAAGCATTGTCAACACAATTAAACATGCATGGTTGCTATGTAGACTAACTAATCAAAAATTTGGTGGGTATCAATTTTTTTACAAAAAACACATATAAGCCACAGATATCAGTATATGCTACCAATACTACCTAAACATCCTAAACATGCCAGTTTAATATAAACTAAATATCCATGGAGAAAAAGCACACAGGCAAGAAAACTCCCAGGATTTAAAATCTCTTTGGGAATGGCACGGACCCTTCTCCATACATAGTTTTCATCTCAAGAACGGCTTACAATTTGGGAAAGTTATAGGTAAAGGTTACACAAACTTCATTGAGGCTTATAACTACTCACACTCCATCAAAAAAGCGGTGGATGATCCTAAATGCACACAAATAAGACAAAATAAAGTACCAGGGGTAATAAAAAACAAATCTGGGTGCCTAAGCACCAGCCTCTACTTTGGTTTGCCTCCCAAGTAGCACCTGATTTATTCTCACGATACGACTTTGACAACTTGGTTACTCAGACTTCACCAAGTGTCCAAAATTCCTTTTTCAGATTATCTAGCCTCTTCAGTGATTGACAGATATTAAATATATCTTCTTCATCATGCAATATAAACCTGAGTTAACCAGCTTCCATATCCACTAATGCTCGACCAGTGGCTAGGAATGGTCTTCTTAAGATGATTGGGACATTGAAGTCGACTTCACAATTGAGGATCACAAAGTCTGCGGGGAAAATAAATTTCTTAACTTAAATAAGCACACATAAAGTATCTCCACAGGTTTCATCACTGTACGATCAGCCATCAATACCCGTATGCTTGTCAGAGTAGGGGTTTCCAATCCTAGCTTCTTGAAAACCGCAAAGGGCATTAGATTTATGCTGGCACTAAGATCATAGAATGCCTTTGTGAATTCCACATCTCCAATAGTGCAGGGTATGGTAAATACACCAGGATCTTCTTGCTTTTGTACCAAGGACCTTGTAGAAATTGTACTACAATGTTGAAGCTCTTGACTCATAGTGTGCTTCTTCGTAACTAGGTCATTCATGAACTTTGCGTACCCTCGCATCTTCTCCAACACCTCAATGAGAGGGATATTGATGGAAATTTGATTCAGTATGGAGAGAGAGTACTTGAAATTGCCTTTCTCCTCCTTCTTTTTAACTCTTTGAGGGAAGGAAGGAGGAGGCCTAGGAATGGGATTCAGCTTCTGTAGTGCATCTACAGTATCACTCAACCCATCCTTACTACGATCATGTCTAGTATTTGCATCCTTCACCTTGATTGTCTCCTCTCGAACATCATCCTTATCTACTAAAATGGGAGGATCAATAGTACTCTTTCCATCACGAGTAGTAACCGCCATGCACTGCCCTTCATTCTTTGGATTTTGAACTGCGTTGCTATGCAGTGTACCTCTCTTATACTGATTGAGTTAAGTTGACACTTGACCAAACTGTTGCTTAAGTTATTTGATAGCAACAGAGTGAGACTCAATTTTTTGATTTATACTAGAGATTTTAGATTTAATCCCCCTTAGAGTCTCATCATATGTCTCAGCTTTCTTCAATAGGTCAAATATCTCCTCAACTCTGAAACTACTAGCAGTTGTATCATAGTTGTGTGGTAGGACATAAGAACTATTTCTGTAGCCATCTCTATAGCCCCAATCTGCATCTCTACTTGGCCCAGATTCCTTTCATAGTAACCTCCATGATTGTCTCTGAAAGTTCCATCTAAATTATAGTTTCGACCTTGGTCTACTTGCACTTAGTGCTAGTAGTCCTGATTGGACACTTGGGTGTTGGTCTGAAAATCCCCCGTCTGATCAGCAATGAAGAAATTATTCTCCTCATAGTAGGGATCATCATATATGGGTACACATGGAGGCTAATGAACAACTGCATTAACTCATTCCTAATTCTGCTTCATCATCACTTCTATCCTTGTACAAATTCGAGCAAGCTCTTGCATAATCTCTTCATTTATTTTACCTTGCTATGAACCAATACTGATAACATACAAACTTTTGGTAGATACTCTATCTCTTTGCCCTCATGCATAATTTATCTTTTGACCACCCTTTCCATCCTTTCTGCGATCCTTGTAAATGGTTGATCTAAGTATATGCCTCCCATAATGGTATCAACACAGACTTGACTATTCTCATCTAGGGCATGGTAGAAGATCTCCACCAAGGCATCATCAATAATTTTATGGTCTGGGACACTCAAGGACATTGTGAACTGCTCCCACGTGATACTGATTAAGTCACCAAGAAGTTGCTCAAAGTTGTTGATTTGATCTTTCAACTTGAGCTTCTTTGATTCGGGAAGTACCTCTCTAAAAAGGCCTTGTAAAACTCAGCTCAACTAGTGATCGACTCTGTGGGGAGCTCGAATAGGCATACGACTACATTACCTATTAGAGATAATGGGAAGACACGATGTCCCATAACATCCATAGAAAGATTCTGTGTTCCCATAACACTCTTATGGAAAAATGTAATGTTATGTAGATAGCTATGTAGATCCTCTGATGGTAGGCTCGCGAACAAATCATTATTCTGTAGTATCTGTAGAAACCCAATCAAAACCATGAACTTTGTGTCAGCTAGTAGTGGTTGCAGCACAATAGCTATAGTAACCTCTATAGTTATAGGGTTCAGCCGATATTGATTACACTAATATGCTACGACATTGAAGTCCTATGGCTATGGAGCAATATTCACAAGAGGAGGTAGGTTGTCATTGTTTGCATTCTTATTCTCATTCTAGTTCATCACTACATTTTCCTCATTGTTTGCATTATCTAGGGCCATTCTTTTTAGCCTTATCTAAATCTCTAGGTCAAATGGAGTCAAGGGTATGCCTCAACTTTGCTTGTGGGGCATACACTATACCTATATACTGAAAGAAAACAAAAATAACAAAAAATGTAAAATGAGGGAAATAAGAATTAATTTTCAAATTACTTGAATTAGAATATTCTAGATGTATTCTCTGACAACGGCGCCAAAATCTTGATGTCGCCCAAGCTACACCTCATTTTTTAGGCTAGAGCAGTCATTGTCAAGATATATAACCTAACCAAATTTAGGGTTGAACCTGCAGGGAATATGGTAGACTTAGAAGAATTCATTTACAATTTGAGTTGATTAACAAACTTATTTCCTGGAGGGGGGTGTTATAATAACTAGTAAAGGTAATTCTAAACTAAAACAAGTATTAAACCAATATGAAGAGGAACTAGGGTATTGTGTTACCCATGATTCCCTAACTCAGTATTATTGGATTCTAATGTTGGTTACCACTAGAAAGCATTCAAAATGAAGAGATTTAATTAATACATATATGCATAATTTTCAATAATTACGAATTATCCTAATTTACCTTGTTAGTTCCTCATGGTTCCCACAACCCTAATTATGAATTTAGCTACTCATGATCAGTGTAAATGCAAAACTTATAAATTTGAATAACATAATAGAGCACTTACATAATAGATTTAAGCACAAGAAAATCCAACTCTTCAATGAGAATCCCAAGATTGAAATTAGAAGATGAAAATTAAAGTTTACAAGTGTTTCACAAACTCTCTAATGTTCCTTTTCTGTTCTCCCTTTGTCCTCTATAAAAAAAAAACCTAAAAACCTACTTATAGTGTTTAAAATATAAAACCAAAATAAAATAGGAAAACTACATCGGCAGGCTCTATGAGGTGCTCTACGGGATGTATAATAGTATACGGCTCATAGTCGGGCTCTCATAAACTATTGGTTCAATTCTAGACTTGTCTTCTACGACACCTTTCTATGGCCTGTAAAAGATTCTACGGGTCCGTAGGATATTTCATCCCATGGAATTTTAGAAGTCCCCATCTTCTAATCCTCAGGGTATGATAGCAGGTCTACGACTCGTAATGTCTTCTATGGCTCATTTGCATATTCATAGAGTTAACTTCAAAAATACACCCTTCACTAGAATTGCACACAAAACCTCCTTTACAGCTCTTAGAATACTCTAGGCCCATAAAAGGTCTAGTGAACCTTCACCTTCAGCAACTTTTGCACACTTTGCCAAAAATATAGTGCTAACCCTAAAATCCTGCAAAACAAATATAAAAACACATCAAACCCAGTAACATCACATTAATAACACATTAAATTCCAAATTTTAAGCATCAAAAGTGTTGTATTTTGACAGCATATCACCTTCACTATTGGAGATGTGGAGTTCGTAAGGGTATTATAAAGCTAGGCTTAGGAGCCCCTAATCCGATGAGCATGTGATTGTTGATGGCTGACCGAATGGGTAAGAAGCCTGTGGGGATACTCTATGATATCCTTATTAAAGCAAAGAAGTTTATGTTCCCGCAGACTTTATGATCCTTGATTGCAAAGTCAGCTTCAAAGTCCCAATCATCTTGGTAAGGCATTTCCTAGACACTAGTTGAGCACGAATGGATATAGAAGCTAGCCAACTCAAGTTTAGATTAAATGACAAAGAAGTTATCTTCAACATTTATTAGTCAATGAAGAGGCCAAATGACTTAAAGATAGATGTTTGGGCACTTGATGAAGTCTGAGTAACCAAGTTGTCCAAGTTGTTGTAACGACCCCAAAAAGTGCCAAAAAACGGGCCTCAAAATGCTCAAAATTTTAATTTTCATATATCTCAAAATCTATTTGTTATTTCAAAAATCTGTCTTCGGTTTCTTATTCAGGGGGTCAAAACTAGGGGGAAAAGGGTCTAATCCCGATTTTAGAGAAAAGATTTAGCAATTAAAAAATTTCAAGAATGCAAATTCCAATGGGGTTTTCGTGTTGCCTCCGCGATGTGCCCCTGTGTTATTTTGGACACTATTTTTCATATTTAGTCTAAGACTTTAAGTCTTGGGCCTAAAATTTCCCATACGTATTTTTACCTATACTTAGCCAAATTTCACCCTCATACTACCCTAAACATTTCCCAATACTCACTCAAACACTTAGTCATATTTTCACTCCCCAAACTCAAGCCAAACCCTTATCCCAAGCTAAGGTATCCTTCAAGGTTCTTCTTCAAGCTTCAAGTCTCTATCTCCCAATCTTCACCAAGTTCATCTCTAAGCTAAGGTATGTAGGTTTTAGCCATTAGGTTCTTCGACCTATGGTGCCCTAACCTCCTTTTTACTAATATCGCAGGATTTAAAGTTGATTTTACATGCGGGTCTTGTATATTAAGAAATTTACGACACAGTGATTTGAGTTTATGAAAGTATGGTTGTTTTAGCATGTTTTGAGCTTTAAATCTTTGATCTAATGTTTGATTTGATGAGGAGTTTTGATGTGAATATCTTAGGGCTATTGCAAGGTGTTGATTGATGGTATTATAGTAGATTTTCTTGCATGACTTCAGCTCTAAATTGCATGGTCTTTTACCCCCATTACACAGCCCCCAAAGTGTTTGATAAAATGTTCGGCTAGGGTTTCTTGTGGAAATGAAGGTCCAAAGCATAAGATATGATATCATTGACTATATGATAATGAAATGAGTTTATATGTATGATGTACTCTATATAAAGTGTTGTATTAGACCATACTCAATCCGGGGGGACAAGAGCCTGGGTAACCATGTTAGGGGTTTGTACTCATCAACCATGCGAGGGGTTTATACTTTGTCACCATGTTAATAAGGTATGATTATCATCAACCATGTGAGGGGTTTATACCACAGAACCACTAAGGTTTATACCTTGAAAAGCTAGCTTGGTCTCTTCTACACATATGATATCCTATATGAGCATGAGTTACTTAAGCATGTTTTACACAAGTATTGATCATACATGCCATATTATTTTATTATGCCTATTGCTTAATATTATGCATTTTGATTATGATGCCTATCTATTGTTGTATTGCATCCTACATACGTAGTACATTCAAACGTACTAACTCATATGCTTGCTGACATGATATCACCATGTAGGAATCGGAGCCCAAGTTGACCATCCTCCTTCATGTGGCTAGTTTGGTGCTACTCAAGCTAGTTGGTGAGCCCTCTAATTTGGGGTGCTTAGTCTATGTTTTCCCTTGCTCGTATTGAGACACTCTACTTTGTATGCTATTTTGACTATAAGGGTGAGTCCGGTTACTTTGTCTTGGTCCCCGCTCTTATCTATGTATTTAGAGGTGTTTGTTGAACAAGTTATGTATCTATGTTATGAGCTTTGACTCCTTGTCTCTTGATGATGATGTTTTGCGAGCTATCTCTTAGCCCCTTTGACCCGTATTCTTACTTTATGTTGTTTTACATTGCTTCAGCGACCAAGGATGTGTAATGATATGCTATGAGGCTTGTTTATGGTTCCTTCGGGTTCCCTATTCATTGTGTCACGTCTAGGCCCTAGGTTTGGGTCATGACAGTTGTGCTGCGAGAATTAATTAGGTACTACTTGGGCGGCAACCCAAGATATTTAATGTAATAGTGGTAGTTTTGTTTTTAGCTTTTGGACTTATAGGTAGTTTAATTTTTCGTATTTTGGTTGTAAATTTTGGACATTGGACTAGTTTCTAATAGGGTAACAGTGTGTTCTATGAAGAATATGCAGGTACATGACCAACTCAGCATCAAGAAGTGTTTCTACGACTTGTTTTATGGGTTGTATGGAAAACTATGACATGTATACTATCCTGTGGAACACTTCTAGTGAGCAAACATATGTGCACTCAGTCCACGAGCCAACTTTACAGCCTGTAGATAAAACTAAGGGTCATGAATGGGGCTCGTGGACCCCAGGTAAAATTCTCTACTTTTGACTAAGTGTTGGAGGTTTCTACGATCAACTCTATAAGTCATATTTAATTATACGGCTTGTATTCTATCCCATTAAACCTATGCCCCAAAACTAGGGTTTGGACAATCTATGAAACCAGTCTCTATAGGTTGTACAATCTTTTACAGCCCATAATTAGGGTTTCGTAGAAGCCCAGGCCCAATAATTCTCACTGACCAGGTCAAAGTATAAATAGAGGGGTCAAATAATTTTGACCCTCATTCTTCAAAAATATTACTCAAAATACTCGGCACCCCCAACCCTAGTAATTTTCGACCACCAACGTACGACCACCATCCTATTTTTCGGCTACTTTTTCTCCACCTCTAGTAGCCCTAGGGTACATCCTTCTCTGCTTCTCCTTTAATTTTAGCATCTTTTTCACTTAATTTGGTAAGATCTTGGCCAAAAAATTCTTTTAAATACTGAAAATGTTGTGATTAGGTTAAAATTAATTAATAGGCATGGTAATCCGAATAGTATGGTTCTGAATCCATGGTTACCATTGTATGTGCTTAGAATTTATTCATGGATAATATGTTGTCGATACTTGAATAATGTTAAAAGCCGAAAAATTATATGTGTGTCCATGTTTATATGTTTGAATGATGTTATTTGAAAATCTTATCGTCACACATCATTTGAATTGAATAGATCATATTTCTTGAAAGTGGATAGTGATTACATGTGTCTGCTTGATATTTATATGTTCAAACGGGGTCGGTATGCTTGGGAGCATGTAAAATGAGAGTTGATGGGGTTGTATGTAAATATTGCATGTGGGGTGTTGGGTATTTGTTTAAATGATTTTGGGGTGTGTCATGCCTTGCTTCGATGCTAATTTAATTGTTGAAAATGTCATTTGGGATCCATTTTGATAGACTTAGAAAATTAAAAGTTCTTGGTTATTCATTATACGAGGGTTTTCTACGGCCCTTGGAACATTCCACAAGCCGTAGTTGCCCCTTATATGAAATTCTAGAAACTTGAAGTTTCTGAGACTCTATCAGATGAGACCTTCTATGAGCTGTAGATTCTTTTATGGCTCATAGATAGGTCTTGTAGATCCTTGCCTGTAAAGATTCAACACTGGAACACTTCTATGATTCAGTCTATGACTCATAGGATCTTCTACAAGTCATACATGGTCTCATAGATACAATAATAGTAACCAAAATTTATGCACTCTATTTCTCTTAAGGCCTTCTAAGGCTTGTAGTTTTTACTATGGCCTGTAAAAGTGCCTTCATAGACCTATATATGGCCACTTTAGTAATGTTCTTGCTTTTCATTCCTGTAATTGTGGGGTTGATCATATTTGCTAAATGTTTATGTTTAAGGTACTATGGCTCTAAAGGGTAGGAGAGATGAGATCAGCACCTTGCAGCCGAGACTACGAGATGAGCCCTCGTGGGATCAGAGGACCTCTGAGGCTAGTGGTTCACTTGAGGAGCTCGATGTCTAGCCTAACCTGGATGTTGACCACCACAGACAAGGGCTACTACCTGACATGCCAAGAAGGCCCAGAATCAGGCTAAAATTGTCCGCTCTCCCTAGTCTGAAGAGGGAGGTGACAAAGATATAGCAGTTCCATCTAGATGACTCCTTCTAGAGTAAAGTCTGGTGATGAGCTGAAGACAGAGTCCTCTGTCGTACATCAGGCATGACCATCACCTCCTAATACTCTATTGAGCTGGTGGTGCATTGAACGTATGCGAGCTATCTACATAGAGGACATATAGAAGAACGAGTGGGGCCGACCAGTT
>DF360906.1:1143-35555 GCA_000787875.1 Solanum virginianum | reverse complement strand
ATCCATTTTTTAGGCGCCCTAGATTATTACTTCGTGATTAGAAAGTGTCCTAGGCCTGCAGTACACTATCAACAGATATGGGCTCTAGTGGCTGGCTAGATTATGGAGGAAGTACTCTCTGGCCATGGTTTGACAGGTTTATGCATCATATGTCTCCACAATTGTTAGCTCTCTTCCCAAGGGGAAGAAGCCCCTCTCTCAGCCTAGAGGGATGCATACTAGAGTGAAGACTTGATAGGTGCATATTTCTAAGACTACAATCCATTGTATGTTGTTCAAGTCTATGTTCCCAGCCCTCAGATCTATAGTAGAGTACGACAAGAGATTGGGGCAGACTAGGGATAAGACCTTGATGAGAGACCCAGCTTATAGGGCTAGCTTGATATGATGGGTCGCCGATCAGATTACAGAGTAAGGCCCGGACCTTGAATGGATAGCTACATCGGCAGAGCCTATATGAAGGCCTCACTCAGCTTCACCACCAAATTTTTGTGGGCTATGGTAAGATCATGGATTTGGCCCATACTAGCAGATAATACTCTTATGTGAGACCATCTTGTATTGGTTGCCAGTATCTTGGCTGGCTATGAGATCGATTGGGCCAACCTTATTGCAGAGTAGATACACGAGGCAGCCATGAAGAGGTTGACCTTCATCCCCTTCCTGTGCTTGATCGATAAACTTTGTATAGAGTTAGGGGTAGAGATTCTACATCATTTGGACTCACTGATAAAGGTTTAGAGGATTTTAAATGCCACTCTGATCAAGGCTAAGGATAATTCGATGGCCTTTCAGCGAGCATCGCTCCCCCAGAATAGATATTAGAGATTTTTATTGCGGCGCCCCCATAGATCCATCACCATTGCTACTACTACTACTTCTAAGAGGCTTGTCATGACCCAAGCCTGGGGCCTAGATGTGATATGGTGCATGGGGAACTCGAAGGGATGCCAAGCAAGCCTCTTACATATCATTACACACCCTTGGTCACGGAAGCAATAAAATGCAATAAGAGATAGTAAATAGGGACAAACAGGGCTAAGGGATAATTTTCAAATCACAAACATCAAGAGTCAAGAGAGAGTCAAAGCTCATAGCATAATACAAACATGTCCAACAATACCTCTAAAACTTAGATATTTAGTGGGGCCAAGATAAACTACCGGGATCATCCTCATAGTCAATATATACATAAAAGAAAGGTAGTCTTAGAATGTAGTATGAGATCATAAGCATCTCCCCGGAATGGAGGAGTCACCAAAGAGCTTGAGAGATGTCCTACTAGCCACATGGAGGAGCATGATCAAGTGAAGCTTCGGTTCCTACATGGTAACATCATGTAGGCATATAGTATGCATTAGTATGTCTAAATGTACTAAGTATGTAAGATGCAATGCAACAAGAGGTAAGCATCATAACCAAAATGCATAATAGTAGGCAATAGATAACATTTAGCAATATGGCATGTATGAGCAATGCATAAGTAAAACATGCTTACATAGAGTATAATACAAGGTGTAAGAAGAGACCAACATATAAAACCCGTAGTTACCAAGGTACAAACCCCTTGATTGGTTGGTGGATACTCACACCCTACCACCCCTGGTGATTGAGGTACTAACCCCTCAACCCAGTTATCAAAGCACTAGTCCATTAATTGACTATCAAGGTACAAATCCCTCGACATGGTTCTTTGAGCTCTTGTCCCCCCGAGTCGGGCATGGTCACATTCAAACACTATATAGGAGAATATCATGAACATACTTTCCTTTCATCATTATATAATCATTCACCTCATAAGACATCCATTGGACCTTCGATTCCTCCAAAATACATTAACAGGACATTTTATCGAACACTTGGCAGGTGTGTAGTACTAGTGTAAAACCATTCAATTTAATAGTATAATCATGCTAGAAAATTCAATGTAAAACCATCAATAGATACTTGGTAACACCCCTCAAGCAATATACATCAAAATCCTTCATCAAATCTCAGAATAGACCTTATATTCATAGCTCAAAACATGCTAAAACAATCATAATTTCATGAAATACCAACATAGTATGCAGTGAAATTCATAATAAGTAAGAACCATGAGTAAATCAACTCTAAATCATGTAATTTTAAATAAAAGGAAGCTTGGATATCAGGGTGAAAGGAACCCATGAAAGAAACCCATGAAATAAACCCATATACCTCAACCTTAGAGAATTCTTGAAGAAGATTGGAGATGGAGACTTGAAACTTGAATGAGAACCTTAGAATCTGTTTGAGTTTTGAGACTTGAAATTTGGAGATAAAATATTGTCTAATTGTTTGGGAGTGTATTTGGGAATGTCGTGAATGATATGAGGGTGAAATAAGGCTAAGTATATGTATTTTCATGCATGGTAACACTTAGGACAACGACCCAAAAATCTTGGACCGAACAAGAAAAATAGTGCACAAAATACACTGTAGGGTACCCTTAGCGCGTCACACAAGGGGCATGAATCGTCTCTAGAAATCACATTTTTGCTATTTTCAAATTTTGTTACGGTTGCTCTTAAATCAGAGTTGGAATCATCTACCTCTCAACTTGACCCCGTGAACAAGAATATGAAGTCATATTTTTGATATCACGTACAGATTTTGAGATATATGAAAATTACAATTTCAAGCATTTTTTAGGCACATTTTTTGGCAATTTTTGGGGTCGTTTCAATATCTTCCCCTTGGGAACATTCATCCCCGAATGTCAAAAGAAAAATATATGAGAAGATTAATTATGAAGAAATCAATCCCAACAAGAATGCAACAACATACTAAAACACCATTTGCTCTATCTCCACATAAGTGTAAAATCACCATGAACTTTGTCAATATATATATATATATATATATATATGAATGCATGCAAATAACTTAGGGACTGGAACATGAGACATGAAATCACATAGAAGACTTAGAATTAGTACCAGAGGCTTGAGTAGGATGGAAAAGATAGGGGTATCACTTTTGCATATCCGCTTCGGTTTCCCAAGTAGCACTTTTGACTTGTTGATTCCTCCAAAGGACCTTAATTGAAGCAACATCTTTGTTCCTCAACCTTTTCACTTGTCTATCCAAGATCTTTACTGGAACCTCTTCATATGACATGTTGTATTCAACTACCCCCACAAAAATAAGAGGCACAACGGCATTAGGATCACCCACACACTTCCTCAACATAGACACATGAAAGACTGGATGAACCAACTCCATTTCACTAGGAAAATCAAACTCGTAGGCCACTTTACCAATCTTCCTCATCACCCTATAAGGACACACATATCTACGACTCAACTTATCCTTCTTACCAAAACGAACCACACCCTTCATGGGTGATACCTTCAAATAGACCCAATCACCAACCTTAAATTCAAGCTCCCTCCATCTCACATCGACGTGCCCTTTCTAGTTTTGGGCAACCCAACCACAAAATCCATATTAATCTCTTCCTACTTCCAAATAAGAATCTCTATGTCTTCGATTAGGCCACCTTGCCTTTGATGTTCGGCTTTGACTTGTTGGCAACTATGGCAACCAGATATGAATTTGGCAATGTCCCTCTTCATGCCTCTCCACTAATACACCTCTCTCAAATCTCTGTACATCTTAGTAGACCGAGGGTGAATAAAGTAAGAAGAACCATGACCCTCATCAAGAATCTTTTCCTTTAAGCCATCAACACAAGACACACACAACCTACCTTGGTATCTAAGGGCACCATCTCCCCCTTGGGAGAAAACCTCCACCTTGTCCCCTTTCACTAAGGCCTTCAATTCTAATAAAGAGGGATCAAGATCTTGCTTAGCTTTCACCTCCTCAACCAACGAAGATTTAGAACCATCAACACCACCACCACCACCATCACCATCTTCCAACCTAACTCCCAATCTAGTCAACCAATGGAACTCCATAGCCACCCCTATCCCACTATCATCAACATGAGCTAGGCTACCCATTGATACCTTACAAGCATCTGCCATAACTTTTGTCTTACCAGGATGATATGTATCCTCTATCTATGGGACTTTGGAACTTATCCCCAAAATGGGCCTTCTTGGCCTCACTACTCCTCCTCTTACCATTTGAAGTCTCGGGGGTACTCACTTTTTGATTGAGTTGAGTTGTCAATTTTGTCACCATTTTGGAGACTTTAATGGTCTGTGAGCACATCAACATGCACCCTATACAAATAGTGACACCAAATCTTTAATGCAAATACAATGGAGGCTAACTCAAGATCATGGGTAGGATAATTCTTTTCATGTACTTTGAGTTGTCTAGAAGCATAGGCTATGAACTTACCACTTTGCATTAAAACACAACCTAAACCAACTCGGAAAGCAACACAATACTCAACAAAGCCCTCTAGCCCTTTCAGTAGTGACAATATAGGAGCGGACACAATCTGGGAAGCATCCTAATACACAACAAATCCCTCTAGACCTTCTAGTAGTGACAATATTGGAGCGAACAAAAGCTTATCTTTCAATGTTTGGAAACTCCTTTCACATTCATTGGACCACACAAATTTGGCTTTCTTTTGAGTCAACTTTATCATGGGAGAAGCAATAGAAGAGAACCCATTCACAAACCTCTGATAGTAACTGCTTATCCCAAAAAGCTCCTAATATCCGACGGGGTTAATAGTCTAGGCCAATTACTAATCACATTTGTCTTTTTAGGATCTACCTTAATACCATCCCCCCGACACCACAAGACCTAGAAAGATAACTTCTTTCAATCAAAATTCACACTTCTCATATTTAGCATACAACCTCTCTTCCCTCATCCTTTGCAGAACTACCCTCAAATGGCCCACATGCTCTTCCTCACTATTATAATAGATCAAAATATCATCAATGAAGACCATAACAAATGAATAAAGGTAGGGTTTGAAGACCCTATTCATAAGATCCATGAAGATGGTCGGTGTATTAGTCAACCCAAAGTATATCACAACAAGCTCAAAATGCCTATACCTAGTTTGAAAAGCCATCTTAGGAATAAAGCCTTCTTAGGAATATCATACTCTCTCACCTTCACTTGATGATACCCAAACCTAAGATCAATCTTAGAGAAGTGGCTAGCCCCTTGGAATTGGTCAAACAAATTCTTGATGGTGACCCTATTAAGTTGCCGGTAGTCAATATACATTCTAAGAGACCCATCCTTCTTCTTCACAAACGACAGTGGTACACCCCAAGGTGATTGGCTAGGCCTAATGAAACACTTCTCCAACAAGATCCTCAATTTCTTCTTCAACTCCTTTAACTCCACCCGGGCCATACATTATGGGGGAATAGAAATGGGTTGAGTATCGGGGAGGAGGTCTATACAAAAATCTATTTTTCTTTCGGGAGGAACATCGGGAAGGTCATTTAGAAAGACACCAAGAAACTCATTTACTACCGGATCCGACTCTATGGGAAGGACTTTAGACTCTATATCCCTTACCCTCACAATATGATAAAGACACCTCTCAGAGATCAACTTACATTCTTTAATGCAAGAGACGAACCTACCCTTGACCACCACATCATGACTCTCCCACTCAAAAATGGGTTTATTTAGGAATTGGGATTTGACCTTACAGGTTCTACAAATCAATAGAGGCATAGTATGTATGCAACCAATCCATCCCAAGAATGACATTTAAATCAACCATGTCTAACTCAACAAGATCACAAGGCAATATTTTATGTAAGATGCATATGGGGCAATTTCTATAGACGTTTCTAGCAACAATAGATATACCAATAGGAGTATACACCTCATATGACTCACACAACAATTTGGGCTCAACATAAAACCTTTTGGCAACAAAGGGGGTAACAAAAGAAAGAGTGGCACCTGTATCAGTCAATGCATACACATCAAAATCAAAGATTTTTAACATACCGATAACAACATCGAGCACCTCAGCAACCCCTTGCCTCCCATGCAAAGAATAAAATAGATTGTGCCTTCGGGTACCACCTTGTTGACCACCCCTTCCCAAAGAAATTACGTTAGCACCTTATGGACGAACCTCTTTACCCTTATTACGGTTATGAGGACATTCAATCTTTTTGTGACCAACTTCTCCACACCCATAACATGCATTAGTGTCTCTCAAACATGGGCCCCTATGGCCCTTACCATATTTTGGACACATACCATTAGGGACCACACCCCCAACACCTTGGGCCCTTGGAAAGTCATTGGCAAACCCCCTATTAGAAGCATGAGAAGACCCTTGGCCATGATGGAAGTGGCCACCCTTTCGACTTTGGAACCTACCTTCAAAGCGAGCCCTCTTGACCTCGTTACCCCTCCTTTTTCTCAACTTCTACTCCTCTATTTGCTCAGCATAGGTCATCAACCAAGATAAGTATGTGTATAATCAACATAGCGGACTCGCATTCCTCACTCACCAAATCGAAATCACCCATCACAAATTTATTCATTCTAGACCTTGGGTCAGTCACCAAGTGGGGAGCATATTTAGAGAGTTAACTGAACTTGAGGGCATACTCCCTCACACTCATAGACCCTTATCTCAAATTCATAAACTCTACCTTTTTGGATTCCCTAGGCTCACGTGGAAAGAACCGATTAAGAAAAGCCACCTTGAACTCCTCCTAAAGCACCCACATTGTTGATACCCTTCTCCTCCTTCCATTGATTAAACCATATTTATGCCACGCCCTTAAGTTGGTAAGCCGCTAACTCAACCTTCTCTTTTGATATAACACCCATAATAGCCAGAACCTTGTAGACCTCATCAATGAACTCTTGAGATTCCTCATCCACCTTTGGCCCATGGAATTCTAGGGGATTCATCCTCATGAAGTCTCTCACTCGAGATGTCGGTGTAGGAACATGAGGGGCTTGGGCCCATTGATTGGCTTGATTAGCCATAAATTGTGCAAGAAAAGTGAGAGCATCTCGGAGCTCACCATGAGCGGGTTGGTCCTCAAGAGTGCGGACCCTTCTTCCTCTTATGTTAGGCATAATCTAGCATAGCAAAGAACAATCATTAGGGGAGAAAACTTTATTTCAACTCTATAGCATGACTTAGAACATGAGGAAGGGAAACATTTCCTAAAACGCGTCATAGCCTCCTACTCATAGTTGTGGTGCATAACATAACCATGAATAAGACTCTAATTGACATGGTGTGTTGGATTTGAAGGATGTAACATCCTAGTGCTCTGATATCAAGTTTGTCATGACCCAAGCCTGGAGCCTAGATGTGACATGGTGCATAGGGAACTCGAAGAGATGTCAACCAAGCCTCTTACATATCATTACACATCCTTGGTCACAGAAGCAATAAAATGCAATAAGAGATAGTAAATAGGGACAAACAGGGCTAAGGGACAATTTTCAAGTCACAAACATTAAGAGTCAAGAGAGAGTCAAAGCTTATAGCATAATACAAACATGTCCAACAACACCTCTAAAACATAGATACTTAGCGGGGGCCAACACAAGCTACCAAGCTCACCCTTATAGTCAACATATACATAAAATAAAAATAGTCTTAGAATGTAGTATGAGATCATAAGCATCATCCTTGAAATAGAGGACTCACCAAAGAGCTTGAGAGATGTCGTACTAGTCACGTGGAGGAAGATGATCAAGTGGAGCTGTGGTTCCTATATGGTAACATCATGTAGGTATAGATTATGCATTATTATATTTGAATGTACTAAGTATGTAGGATGCAATTCAACAAGAGGTAAGCATCATAACCAAAATGCATAACAGTAGGCAATAGATAACATATTAATAATATGACATGTATGATAAATGCTTAAGTAAAACATTTTTAAATAGAGACCAACATAATACAACCCGTAGGTTACCAAGGTACGAACCCCTTTGGTTGGTTGGTAGATTATTTTACGCTACCACCCTTGGCGATCGAGGTACAAACCCCTCGACATGGTTATCAAGGTATGAACCCCTTGAATGATTGGTGGATACTCACACCCTACCACCCTTGGTGATTGAGGTACTAACCCCTCAACCCGGTTATCAAAACACTAGCCCATTAATTGACTATTAAGGTACAAATCCCTTGACATCGTTCTTTGAGCTCATGTCCCTCCGAGTCGGGCATGGTCACATTCAAACACTATATAGGAGAATATCATGAACATATATTCCTTTCATCATCATATAGTAATTCACCTCATAAGACATGCATTGGACCTTCGATTCCTCCAAAATACATTAACCGGACATTTTATCAAACACTTAGCGGGTGTATAGTACTAGTGTAAAACCATTCAATTCAAGAGTGTAATGATGCTAGAAAATTCAATGTAAAACCATTAATGGATACTTGGTAACCCCCTCAAGCAATATACATCAAAACCCTTCATAAAATCTCAGAATAGACCTTATATTCATAGCTCAAAACATGCTAAAACAATCATAATTTGATGAAACACCAACATAGTGTGCAGTGAAATTCATAATAAGTAAGACCCATGAGTAAATAAACTCTAAATTATGCAATTTTAAGTAAAAGAAAGCTTGGGTATCATGGGTGAAAGAAGCCCATGAAAGAAACCCACATACCTTAGCTTCAAAGAATTCTTGAAGAAGATTAGAGATGGAGACTTGAAGTTTGAATGAGAACCTTAGAATTTGGATGAGTTTTGAGACTTGAAATTTGGAGATGAAATATTATCTAAGCGTTTAGGAGTGTATTTGGGAATGTCTTGAATGATATGTAGGTGAAATAAGACTAAACATAGGTATTTTCACTAATGGAAACACTTAGACCAAGGACCCAAAAGCCTTGGACTGGATAGGAAAAACAATCCATAAAATACACTTTAGCGCACACTTGGTGCATCGCACTAGGGGCGCGGATCGTCTCTGGAAATCGCATTTTTGCTATCTTCAAATTTTGTTATAGTTGCTCTTAAATTGGGGTTAGACCCATTCTCCACTCAATTTGACCTCTGGACTAGAATATGAAGTCGAATTTTTGATATCGTGCATGGATTTTGAGATATATAGAAATTTTGATTTCGGGCATTTCCGAGGCACATTTTTAGGCACTTTTTGGGCTCATTTCAAGGCTCCTACCGAGCAAGGTTAATATAGATAGAGAGCGATTACTACGACTTCTACCCCAAAGGTCATGCCCATACCGACAATACCTACCGGCATGCTCTATGTGTCAGTGGCATCCATTCAGGCCATGTCGCAATGATGCTATACTGAGTCATAGTTGGCTCAATTATTACACTAGATTAGGCTTTGGGTCTGCCAGGCCATTTTAGAGTCTGAGGCTCATATGCAGACATTCACAGTAGCCACCATCCAGGACAGACTCACACCCGTGGAAAGCGGCATAGATGCTTTTGAAAGATGAGTCTAGTAGAGCCTTAGCACAGTATGACCAATAGATATGACAACCCTTCAAAAGTAGATCTAGTAGCTCCTAGCTGTTATGATAGCAACATTGGCAGTACCAGTCGTGTCCCCATCAGTTAAGCCCTCAGTGCCAGTAGCTGATTTATTTGCTCTCAAGGACCCATCATACACTTTCCTAGAGAAGAGGCCTGAAGCTAGACACAGTCAGACTATAAGTGAGCATGACAGAGGAGTAGAGGTTAGAGCTTTCCAGGAAATGCTTGATGCAGGATAAAGATTTAAGGTGGGCTTGTGAGCTTAAGAGAGTGAGAGGTGCTAGACCTTTTGAACATGCTCCTACTACTGAGGATGCCACTAGGCATGTTGAGGGTGGCCAACCTCAGCTAGAGACTGGCACTCAGTGAAGTTCTATCATAAATATAGCATATTTGATGCCTAAAACAAGGGATTTTATGTGTTCTCAATGCAACTTTTTATGGTTTTTATGTATTTTTGTGTGTATTTTTATAGAAAATACATGTTCGCCTAATTTTGGGGAAAGATAGCAGATTTTTGTGAACTTGAGGATCTATGAGACCCACTACTAGTAGTAGCCAAAGCTACGAGTCATATTGGATGATACTAACAATTAAAAATTTCCAAAACCAAAATTTGAGAATTTGAAGTTCATCCATACGAGCTCAAGTTACAAGTCGTAGTTCTCACTATTACTCCTAGAAGGGGGGCCTCATTACAATTAACAATGTTGATTAAAATTGAACTAAGAAATGCTAGGATGGACTATGAGAAGGCACTATGAGTCGTATACCAGCCTACGACTCGTAGAGGTGAATTGTAGCAGTAAAGTCCAAAATGCCAAATGCTGACCATGAAAGCCCGATTATGGCTCGCAGGTCACTATACGAGCCATATCAGCTGCCAACCAGATTTTATAATTATGTTAAGTACCTTTTTGTAAATAGTATAAATAGTTTATATTAGGGTTTTAGAATTAGTTTTTAGAGAGATCTTTTTCATAATTCTTGAGACAACACCTAGATTTTAGAGTAGAAAATTAGAGTTTTACTTTGAGACTCACAATTTGGATATTGGAATCACTTGTAGATTAATTTCATCATTCAAGCTTGTGAATCCAAATTTGAAGGTGGTTTTATTGTTTTTTATTTTTCTTGGGTAATTTCTCAACTATGTTTGTTTTATTCATTGTTTGTTTTATTTCATTCATTGGGGTTATGGGAACCATGACTAGCTAGCTTAATAACTCAGATCATTTACACCTCTTGAATTGGGTATTTTCATGTATTGTCCATTTTTCTTCCTTTTGCTTGTTGTTTAATGATGGCCAACATTACACCCCGCCTAGTTTCATGATCCTGATCAAGGTAGTGATTAATAGGAAAAGGAAATAGGTAACAGGATTTCATTGATGTGTTCTCATCTAATAAACTAAACCTGACCAAGGAGAGGTTGATTGGGACAATAGGTGATAGTTAGTTAGCACACTATGGTAGTCGGCCAAGCGCCATAGTGAAATTCAACCTTCATCTTTGCCCAAGGGTTGGTAGAACTTAAGTTACCATCCTCCATGCAATGTCCTAATTTAGGTCATGCTATCTAGTGTATTTGAGTTAGTAAATCATGAGGAACACAACTTCCCAAGTTGCTCTCCAAATTTTATTGTCTCTACATTTTCTAAGTATAGTTTTACTTTACTATATATCATTACAAACCCCCCCTTTTATTGATAATAGAGTTATTTAATGCTTGAAATGATTGTTGGTGAATCAATGCGACAAAACCCATATTCCCTTGGGATTCGACCCTACCCTATGATTAGGTTTTATATTTGACAATGATTACTTTATCCTCAAAGTAAGAGGTACTGTTTGAGCGTGATCAAAATTAATGGCATCATTGCCAGGGAATACGATGACGTTTTGACTTGATTTCTCTAGTAGTTAATTCAAGTGTTAAGATGTTAATTCTCTTGTATTTTACTCTTTTTTTTGTTTTTATTAGTCCTTCTTTGTGTAAAGGTACATCGTGGTGGTGCCCTTTTTGCTTCAGCCAATACAAATATCTAACAAGTTGTCAAGTGAATGGCTGAAGAGAAACTCCTTATCATAAGTGATCTACTCTAATCATTGCAAAGACGTGTACTGTTCTATGATCAGCCTTTAGAAGACCCACATGATCATTTGCAAAAATTTGCACAAGTATGTAGGGACATTTTGGGAACACAACATCCAACTATGAACGCTATGGTACTTCAGGTCTTCCCAGTGACCCTTAAAAGTTATGCTGCTAGTTGATGGTCTAAAATCCCTCAAGATGTATGATCAAATTAGGTGGAGGTAAAAAGAGTCTTCCTAGCAAGGTTCTATGTTAGACCAAATGGGTTTAAACTTCAAGACTGAATCCTTAACTTCCAGTGAATTCCAAGTGATTCGCTAACTATGACAAAGGAGCGACATAAAGAATGCTTGGGAAAAGCTTAGGCTTATGGTCTTTCAGATGAGTTATTGGTGGAAAGTTTTTAAGTCCACTGAACTCAAAGCAACAAGGTCAGGCTGATGCTCTATTAGGAAGAGAATACTTTGCCTCTTTAAGGAAACCATTTGCAGAAGTTGCTGAACATATGAACAAATTGGCTCCTATTCATCAAGTATACAAGCTAATGCATGAGAAACAAGCCGCCTATATGAGTACATCCGGTGGAAAATCTAGCTAAGAGGGAGAGAGTGGTGTGAACCCATAGTTTAGATTTTCTCTTCACCAATGCGTTGGAGATGAAAGATCTAAGGTTGAGAGCATGTTTGCCAAGCTAATAGAGAGAATGGATGCACAAGAGGAAATCTTACAAGAAATCAAGTTTGATATTATTAATATAAACTATAAAGTTGACCAACATTTGTCGGTAATCCAACAACTCAATAACAAATTTGAACTTGTTTTTATGCAACTTGAGTAAATTCAGTGGAGCATGTTAAGCAAAGAAAAGCCTTGTGAAAGAGGGACATCAAACCTTGAGTAATTCTGAGTACTCAAGATGACTAAGTCATGCCATGATGTTAAATAAGGCACTACTTGGGAAGCGACCCAAAAAGTTTTAAATGCTTTTGTTTTTTATTTTATTTTGTTGGTAATTTAGGATTTTTAGGTAGTATTTTGATTGCGTGTTGATTTTTGTTATTAGACATTGAATTGGTTGTAAGTTGGTATAATGGTGCACTTTGACAAAACTGTGCAGGTGTTGGACATAATGGAGAAAGTTCAGAAAATGGCATTGGAAGCAGCCTCTACGAGCAGGCCTACAATCTGTAGTTCACCCTATTACTCATAGTCATGCCTCATAAAGAATAACAATGATGACTTGAAGTTGGCACTCATACTACAAGCCAATTTTACGACTTATAGTCCCTACTATAAGTTGTAAATGGGGTTCGTAGTGTCCTGATATAATTTCTAATTTTTTCTAAGTGTTGAGTAGCCTACGAGACAAAGACTTATGGGCCGTAGTCAGAGCTGCGACTCATAGTAGGGGTTTCATAGACCCGACTCAGGGGAATTTTAAACGTAACCCGATAAGGGTTGAATAGTGGTCAAAATCATTTTGACCCCATTTTAACCCTAATTTACTCCAAATTAATCCCTTAATCCTTCCCCCATCATTTTTTGACCATTTTTTTATCATCCTCACCACTGTTCCGATGAATTTTCTGGCCACTAGGTTTTGGGCTCCCTTCTTCTCATTTTGCTCATTATAGTTCATCATTCCTAACGGTATGTCTCTTGGTTTAACTCTCAAAACTTTACTTTGCTTTGAATGTATTGGATAAATATGTGGATTGAAATGTATACCAAGATATAGTGTTTGTGGGTTTGAGGCAAATTGAGATTGAACTACGATTTTGATTGTAATGAGTATTGTTTAACCCTAGTTGAAGGATTTCCTCTTATTGTTATAATTGGAGAATCATGCTATGTCAATTGTTGTTAATCGATTCTTTAGTTTTGGTTTGTAATTATGTGTGGATTTGCTAGACCATTTTGGCATGATGATAGGTTGGCTAGGGTGATATTGTTGAAATTTTTGGGTTGGTGAATTTTTGATGTAATTGTGAATCAATTCCTTAAATCTTTATGTATGCATTTGAATTATGATTTTGTGTGATTAGGGAGATTATTATATGAGTGTATTTTTTAGTGAACTTAGGTGAGATGGGCTTGAATACGTGTTGATTGATAAACCCATATTGCTACTGTGACACTATGATTTAGGGTTCGGGTTGCTTTGTACCTAATTTATGGAAGTATGCTTGCTTCTATGCTATTTAATTCTTGTTTTGTTTATGTTGGAAATCCATGTGGTGAAGTGATAGGAACCTTAGGTACCTATCATTTCCTGTTACGAGAGTCTCCTACGACTCATAAAAGAGTCTACAAGTTGTAGTTGCCTCTCATAGGGAATGATAGTGACCTTAGATGCTTGAACATTTACTATACGAGACCCACGTAAGAGTCATACTGCCTACTACAAACCATAGTGGGGTCTCGTGGACTTAAGCCTGTGTTAAATTTTACAAACTGAAACCTTGTATGAGACCTAACTACGACTCGTAGTCAAGGCCACAAGTTGTAATTGCATCTCATACCTTGTTTCAGTTTCTAAAATTATTATGCACCTGTGGACTACGAGTCCATGGTATGACTCATTGTCTCCACTATGAGTCATACCAGGGTCTCGTACCTGCCACCTGCAACTGATGTAGTGCTGATTTTTCTTTGTTCTTCTTTTGTTGTTATTTTATTTTATGTTGAGTGTTTTGGTGTTTATCATGTTGCGTTGGTGTTATTTTCAGGTTATATGGCCCCCAAGGCTAAACGAATAGCGAAAAAGGTTATAAATACAATACTTGTGGATGAGGAGTGCGAGAAAGAAAAGTCAGGTGGATTGAGTGAGATCCATACGTCCGAATTGACCCCGAGGTATAGGAGCCTAAACCTAGGGCAGCTGCTACCTTAGTTGCTCAGACCTAAGCTCAAGATGTTGGTTCCTCCCTGTCTGATGAGGAGGGACAGGGTAATGGGTCTTAAGGGAGTTCTATACAGATGACACTATCTGGTTCAGAATCTGATTCAGAGGAGGTGCCCAAAATGGAGGAGCAACACAGACCTCTGTAGCCCTATCTATTTCTCCTACGGAGCCACATTATCATAGATGGGGTGTAGAGGGTATGAAAAAGATTTTTGATAATGGGTTAGAGCCAAAGGGGCAGGGTAAACCAGATTGATCTTTCTACAAGTACCCCGGTTGGTGGATACAGGCCTGAGCCATGTCCTAGCGGTAAAGTCTGAGATCAGATAATATAAGCTCAGATGGTTGACAGACAAGATGGGTAAATACTCCCCCCTCATAGTACGGGAGTTTTACGCAGCTTATACGGCAAATATCCTACAGTACTTGCCCCAAGGGGAAGAAGGTTCTCGATCATCCCAAAATGAGAGAGGTTTTGGTTAGAGGTCGACGGGTCAATGTCTCAGATTTGATGATCTACTGTATGCAGTTTGGGCCTACATATAGAGCACCAGAGTCCACAGCTGAGTTTGATTAGTGGATTCACCAAATTAGACAGACTGTCATTTATAAGAGTGTGGATCAGTGGGCAGAGCTCTTGAGATGGGTTTCTAGTCAGATAGTTGAGTGTGGTCCAGAGCCTACTTAGGTTACGACACATTCCAACCTGATTATGAATTCTTCTGTTTTCTTTCCCTTCAAGTTTTGGTGGGCTATTATCAGGTCTCTCATCCGACCCACTTTCCTAGATAATGTTATTATGTTAGAGCGAGCTATTTTATTAGCCAGTATCCTAGTTGGTTATGATATCGATTAGGCCCAACTCATAGCAGAGAAGATACATGAGTCAGCACTCAGGAGGACCACGTGTATGTCATTTTCGGTGTGAATTTATAGACTCTACATCGAAGCAAAGGTGGAGGTATCACTTCATGTAGATCCCATGGTCATGGCCCTACATACCATTGATCCTAGCCTACTTAAGGCTGATGATAACCTTGTGGCACTCTACCGAGCACAACCACCCATGCTCGAGACATTCATGCCTAAGCCACAGGCAAAGGATTCAATGGTTGCCGCCACTTCTACTCCAGTTGCTACTACTACTGAGGAGGGACCATAGCAACTTGTGATAGTCAATACTAAGATGGGTCCTATTATAGCCACACCTGCACTAGAGCCATCCACATCATAGATTTCAACTGCAGACATTTCTAGGCTATGGTTCGCAAACTATCATTGGCTGAGGCACAGTTAGCCCAGCTCATGTACAAATTAAGCTATGGGTCTAGCAGATAGTTCAGGCATTGAAGGATAGAGGCAAGGCATTCACTACTTCAATTGTTAATCAGCGCATTGCTACAGTGGATGCTCGAGTGGATGCCTTTGAGGACCATGTGAAGAAGAGACTTACTAAGGCCCAACTTATAAACTTGTCAGCCTTTCATCAGAAGTTGACGAAGTTTAAGGCTGACTTGATCACAACATTAATGGCTCCGATTGTAATTCCTGAGCAGATACCTGAGGATGAGCTGCTATTTGATGTGTTCTCAGATGATCCACCACACGCTCTCAGGAAGAGACCTATGGAGGAAGATAATACAGAGGAGGGGCACAAGCGCCAAAAAACCTTAGATGTAGCTAATAGGGATGCAATAGAGGATGTGCTCGGATTTGTCTTGAGAGAGTCGAGAGAAGAAGAGGAGCTTAGGAAAGCCTAGGAGCTTGATCAAGTGAAGGGTATTGGCTCACCTAGCATGGCTGCAGCACAGACTACCCCGGAGGAGGCAGATGCTTTTGGACAGCCAGATACCAGTGGTTAGGCACCATTTGATATTTGATTTTTGACCCCATATGCTTATTTTGTTTTTTCTATTGTACATTATGGACAAAGTACATGTTTAAAGGGGGTGTGGGTAGTTATGGACTACGGTGAAGTTTGAGTAGCATTTAGTCCATAACTATCCCAGTTTTTGATATCTCGAGGTTCTCTTGCCTGTCTTTTTATGCCTCATGGATTTTTATTTTTATGTTGAACCGGCATGTTTTAGATGTTGTAGAAAATTTTTGTGGTATATGGTAATTAAACTCTTGGCATATATATTGTTTTGATGGTTTATATTTTTTTTTTGAAAAATTGGTACCCTTGAAAATTTTTGTTGATTAGTAGTTATTTTGTGATCATACACGTTTAAATGGTTTGGCAATGTTTGTTCTAACTAAGTGAAGGCAAGTTGATGCTTGAAGCATGATCTATGAGTCTATGCTGGCTATGAATGCAATGCATGTGCGTGTGAGCTAATTTTTTTATGTTCATACATTATGTACTGATTCAGAACTTGCCCTATTTCTTTGAGTTGGACTAGAGATTGTATGGATTAGGAAGGGATCTTAGGCCCTTGTTCTTTCATTTTGTCCACTTTTGCCTAAATGACCCACCAAATGAAAGAGTTTATCCCTTGTTCCAAATGTTTGAGCCTTATATGTACTTTTTTCTTTATTAATACCTAGCTAGGTTTACCTTATCTAGTGCAATACCTCGACATTGGCCCTGGTCTATCTTTGAGCATTGTGAACCTTGATTGAGGCAAAAAGCCTAAGTTGAGGGTGGTTAGCAAAAGTGGCCCTGGTTTGGGGATTGGATATTTTATACTTCACCTCAGGCTAAAAGCCTAAGTTAAGGGTGGCTTATGTTGTGGTATAATAAGCAAAAATGAGGTGGTGAGTTGGGAATAAGAGAAAGAGTAGAGAGACATGTACCGGGTAAGAGAAAAAGAGAAAAAGATGCCTTCATATGAGTTGAGAAAAAGCAAAACAAGTTTGAAAATAAGGCAAGATGAAAAATGAAGAGAAAATACCCAGAAAGCTTGAAAATAAGGAGTAAGGGAGGACAAGTTGAGAATGGATTAGTTATTAAGGTGAAAATGTTAAAAAGCGTAGTTCAAGGCTGGCTCTTAGTCATTAATTGCCCAAAATGCCACACCAAAGCCCCATGAACCTACGTTACAAGCCTATGAAGTCCAAAAGTGATCCTAATCCAATCAGTCAATAGTTTGGGTTATGAGTATTTGGACAAGCCTATGGTGTAGATTATCATGTATGAATCTCATTTGTGAGAGTGTGTATTCTTGCACGATCCCATGAGTATCTTTTGAAATCATATCAAGTGCTTAAAAAAGGACTTTTTTCTGTAAGGGCATTTGTATTGCATGGTTAGCATTTGACTTATTCAGTGAATATGGATTGTTGACACTCCTTAACTTGTCACAGTTGGATTGTCAAATGAGTTAATATATTGTGATTTTCTCAATAGCTATATGATTATGTTTTGAAAATGCTATTATAAGTACCTAAGTTGAAATTGAGTAAGGTATATACCAGTAAGTTGATTGCTATGTATTGCTTATTATTTATTTAGATAAAGTCATCGCTTGAGGACAATCAATATTCTAAATTAAGGGTATTGATGCATTGTGAAAATACAGCACATTTGATGCCTAAAATAAGGGATTTTGTGTGTTCTCAATGTGACTTTTTATGGGTTTTTTATGTGTTTTTATGTGTATTTTTGCAGAAAATACATGTTTGCCTGATTTTGTGAAAAAGTAGGCATATTTTGTTGACTTTGAGGATCTACGATACCCACTACCAGTCGTATCCTAAGCTACGAGTCTTAGGGAATGATCGTAGCAATTGTTAGTTTCCAAAACCAAAATTTGAGAAGTTGAAGTTTAGCCATACGAGCTCAAGGTATGAGTCATAGTCCTCACTATGACTCGTAGAAGGAGGCCTTATAGCAATTAACAGTGTTGACTAAGTTGGACCAAAAATTCAAGGATGGACTAGGAGAAGGCACTATGAGTCGTATACCAGCCTACGACTCGTAGAGGTGAATCATAACAGGAAAGCTTAAAATGACAAATGCTGACCATGAAAGCCCAATTACGGCTCGTAAGTCACCCTACGAGCCATAGCTACGAGCTATAGCAGCTGCCCACCAGATTTTCTAATTATTTTAAGAACCTTTTTTTGTAAATAGTATAAATAGTATATGTTAGAATTTTAAAATCAATTTTTAGAGAGATTTTTTTCATAATTCTTGAGATAACACCTAGATTTTAGAGAAGGTTTTAGAGTAGAAAATTAGGGTTTTACTTTGAGACTCACAATTTGGATATTGGAATCACTTGTAGATTAATTTCATCATTCAAGATTGTGAATCCAAATTCCAAGGTGGTTTTATTGTTCTTCATACATCTTAGATAATTTCTCAACTATGTTTGTTTCATTCATTATTTGTTTTCTTGCCTAAGTTATGAGTAACTAAACCCCTACAACTTGGGGTTATGGGAACCATGAATAGCTACCTTAATAACCCAGATTATATGCACCTCTTAAATTAGGTATTTGCATGTATTGTCCATATTCCTTTGTTTTGCTTGTTGTTTAATGATGGCCAACATTAAACCCAGCCTAGTGTCATGATCCCGATCAAGTAGTGATGAATAGGAAAAGAAAATGGGTGATAGGATTCGATTGATGTGTTCTCGTCTAATTAACCAAACTTGACCAAGGAGAGGTTCACTAGGACAATAGGTAACAATTAGTTGGCACACTATGGTAGCCAGCCAAGCACCATCGTAAAATTTGACATTCACTTTTGCCTAATGGTTGGAAGAACTTAAGATACAGTCCTGCATGGAATATCCTAATTTAGGTGATATTATCCAGGGTATTTGAGTTAGTGAATCATGGGGAACACAACTTCCCAAGTTTCTCTCCAAATTTGTTTATCTCTACATTTGTTCCATATAGTTTTACTTTACTACATATCATTAACCCCCCCTTTATTGAAAATAGAGTTATTTGATGCTTGAAATGATTGTTGGTGAATTAATGCAGCAAAACCTTGTATTTCCTTAGGATTCAACCCTAACCTATGGGTAGATGTTATATTTGACAATGATCGCTTTATAATCAAAGTGAGAGGTACTATTTGATTGTGATCACTGCCTAGGCATGTTCATTTTTGACCCCTGTGCTTTATTAGTTTATTTTGTACATTGAGGATGCTGCAAATCATTTTCGATGAGGTGTGGGTAGTTATAGGCCTCAGTGAATTCTAAGTAACTCAGGCCTATAACCATCTCAAATTTTGAATCATAGGGGTTTTCTTACCTGTGTTCTTTTTCCCCAAGGATATATATTTTCTATTGAACCAGCATGTTTAGGATGTGAAACACCCCAAAAATTACCCAAAAATGTGCCTAAAAAATATCCATAATCGTAATTTTCATATATCTCAAAATCCAAGCGTAATATCAAAAATTCAACTTTATATTCATTATCGTGGGAAAAATATTGAGTGAGGAAATGGGTATAACCCTAATTTTAGAGCAACCGTAGAAAAATTTTATTTTCCAAAATTTTGCTTATCCAATGTCGATTCGCGCCCAAGCCGCGATGCATCAGGGGCACAGAGAAATGTAATTTTGTTGCCAGTTTCACTGTTTCGGCCTAAGGCTTTGGGGTTTTGGGCTCATGTCCACATATACGTAAAAACATCTATACCTAGTCATTTTCAACCCCATATCACTCAAAACACTCCTAAAACCCTGTCTAACACTTAGCCAAATATTTCATCAAAATTCAAGTGTCCCAAACTCATTTCAACTCTATATCACTCAATACACTCTCAAAACCCTCTCTAACACTTAGCCAAATATTTCATCAAAATTCAAGTGTCCCAAACTCATTTTTGGATCTTAAGAATTTCATTCAAGCTTCAAGTTCTCATTCAAATTTTCATCAAGGAAATCCCCAAAGTTGAGGTATGTGGGTTTCAATCGTTGGGTCCTTTCACATATGGTGACCAACCTTCCTTTTTATCTAAATTGCATGTTTTCAAGTTGAATTATCTATGGGTTTCACCTATTATAGACTTGATTATAAACTATGTTGGGGTTTCATGAAATGTTGACTATTTAAGCATGTTTTGAGTTATGAATCTATGATCTCTTATGAGATTTGATGAGGAGTTTCAATATATCTTGCCTAGGAGTGTTACCAAGTGTTAGTGGGTTGATTTACATTGAGTTTCTCACATAAATTCACTCTTGAATTGCATAATTTTGAACTAGCATTACACACCCGCCAAGTGTTTGATAAAATGTCCAGTTAAGGATTCTTGAGTTATTGCTGATCTATTGCATGACCTATGAGTCAAGTGACTTTATGATGAGGAAAGGAATGTATGTATGTAATGGATTCATGAAAAGTATCTATAGTGTTGCAAGTTGACCATACCTTGTTGGGGGTGTTAACCCCAATCACCTTGTTGGGGGGCGTTAAGCCCAATCACCTTATTGAGGGGGTGTTAAGCCTCAATCACCTTGTCGGGGGGTGTTAAGCCCATACTACCTTATTGAGAGGTAAATTCCTCAATCGCCTTGTCAGGGGGTGGTAAGCCCATATTACCTTGTTGAGGGGTATGTACCTCAATCGCCTTATCGGGGGTGGCAAGCCTGCACTACCTTGTTCAGGGGTATGCACCTCAATCACCTTCCAAGGGGGTGGCAAGCCTTGGAGTTCAAGTAAAGCTTGGTTGGGCTATATGGATATGATCTCTTCCTACACATGTATTATGTTCTATACAAATATGTTTTACTTCAAGCATTGATCATGCATGCCATATTATTAATACACTATCCCTTGCTTATATTTGTGCATTTTGACTATGTTGCCTATCTCTTGTTGCATTGCATCCTACATACTTAGTACATTCAAATGTACTAATACATACTCTATGCCCACATGATGTTACCATGTAGGAACTGAAGCTCCTCTCGATCATCCTTCACGAGGCTAGATTTGACATCTTGAAGATAAGCTTACGATCATGTAGGAACTGAAGCTCCTCTCGATCATCCTTCACGAGGCTAGATTTGACATCTTGAAGATAAGCTTTGGTGAGTTCTCATGTTCAGGGACACTAGATTTGTTACTCTTGCTTATGTCATTTCATTATGTTGAACTTTAGTATGATGAGGGTGACCCTGGAAAATGTCTTGGTACCCGCCCAATTTGTGCTAGAGGTGTTGTTTGACAAGTGATGTAATTAAGTTATAATCTTGACTATTGAGTATCCTATGTTTTATGCTATCAAAGACTTTTCTTAGTCCCGTTTTCCCTCTTTATACTCTCCTGTTGTTTTTTAATTGTCTCTGCGACCAAGGATATGTAAATAATATGCTACGAGGCTTATTTGGGGTCCCTTCAGGTTCTCCTACATTCAAATGTAATAACGCATACTCTATGCCTACATGATGTTACCATATAGGAACTGAAGCTCCTCTCGATCATCCTTCACGAGGCTAGATTTGACATCTTGAAGATAAGCTTTGGTGAGTCCTCATGTTCAGGACACTAGATATGTTACTCTTGCTTATGTCATTTCATTGTGTTGAACTTTAGTATAATGAGGGTGAGCCTGGAAAATGTCTTGGTACCCGCCCAATTTGTGCTAGAGGTGTTGTTGGACAAGTGATGTAATGAAGTTATGATCTTGACTCTTGAGTATCCTATGTTTTATGCTATCAAAGACTTTCCTTAGTCCCGTTTTCCCTCTTTATACTCTCCTGTTGTTTTTTAATTGTTTCCGCGACCAAGGATGTATAAATAATATGCTACGAGGCTTATTTGAGGTCCCTTCAGGTTCCCCTTCATTGTGTTACGTCTAGGCCCTTGATGTGCTATCATAATACAACACATTTGGTTCCTAAAACAAGGGATTTTGTGCATTTTCAAAGCAACTTTTTAGTGTTTTGATGTGTTTTTATGTTAATCTTGTAGAAAAGTTAGGTTGGCATAATTTTAAAGAAACGTTACAGATTTTGATAAAGCATAGGCCATATGAGCCCTCCTATGAGTCGTAGCTCATGCTATAAGTCATTTTCCCAACATCGAAGAAGCTGAAGCTTAAGGACCAAATTAATAACTTCAAGCAATTGCTTAGAGACTCTTTTAACACGCTATAAGTCATAGGGTAGTGTTGTAGCAGGAATCAGAGACCAAAAATCAGAAATCTATCAAGTAAAGGTCACCCCTACGAGCCCCAGGCTACGAGTCATAAGACATACTACGACTCGTAGCAAGAATCAGAGAGCCAAAATATTGGACCAAAAGCTGGAGACCAAGACTATGAGACCAACATACAAGTCATAGCTCAAGTAACGGCTCGTACCTATGGGGTTTACCAGTTCAGTCCAAGATGCCAAGAACCTGATATCAGACCTCGACTATGACTCGTAGGCCAACCTACAAGTCATAACTGCGAAACTTATCAGATGCTAGCTATCTTTTCTTCTTGATTTCTAGGGTTATTTTGTACACACTATATATAGTTTAAGTTAGGTTATTTTGAAGAGGGTTTGAACAGTAGACATTACTCCAATATATTTTTGAAGCTTTTCTTAGGTTTTAGGGAAGATTAGTGTTCTCTTTAGGAAAACTCATTTTGGGAATTGTAAATATTGCCTTGTACTTATTGTTTATCAATAAAGCTTATGAGTTTGCAACTTATGGTGCCTATCTCCTCCATTGTTATTGGTGAAACTCTCAACTATGTCTATTATTTGGATTTTTGTGTGTTCTATCTTAGCCATGAGTAGCTAAGCACCCACAACTTGGGGTTGTGAGAACCGTGAGTAGCTAAGATGACCTAGGTTTTCTGCATATCTATGATTGGGTTTTTGTATATATTATCTATTTCCCTTTATGATTAATGTTGTTTGGTATTGGCCAACACCAAACCCTACCTACTACACGATCCCGACCAAGGTAGTGACGAATAGGAAAAGGGAAGTAGATGACAGGATTTAATTGATATGGTCCCATCTAATCGATCAAACCTGACCAAGGGGAGGTTAACTGGGACAATAGGTAATGGTTAGTTGGCACGCCATGGTACCCGACAAAGCGCCAGGGTGAAATTCGACCTTCACCTTAACAAGAGGGCTGGAAGAACTTAAGTTACTGTCCTGTATATGATTCACTAATCATAGTTATTTTACCTAGGGTAATTGAGTCAATGAACCATGGGGAATACAAACTCCCAAGTTGTTCTCGAAATTGAGTATTTTCCAGAATTTTAATTAGTGTTCATTTTAAGTTGTTCTTTGAATTACAACAACCCCTTGCCCATCTAGAGATTGTAGTTATAGATAGTAGGAATGATTAGTAGTGAATTCTTATAGTCAAGCTTTGTATTCCCTGTGGATTCGATGCTAACCTCGGTTAGGTTAATTATTGACAACGATCGCTTTCTTATTGGAACATGAGCTTCATCATAAAATTATGGCACCATTTCCGAGGAAGACGACTAGGTTTTGACTTGAATTCAGTATTAGTTAGTTCTAGTATTGATTTCTAGAGGCTTTTGTACTTTACTTTTGTTTTGTTTTTATTGTTTGATTTCTTTTACAGGGTGTACTAGGTTGTATGCCCAACACAAGGAGCCAAGTCAATCCCTTAACCCCACTAAATTTGGAGATCCATCGACTAAGAAGAAGGATGGCTTGAGTGAATGAGGACATTGAGGTTGAGGAGGATATGCATGCAAATGAGGAAGACTTAAGAAGAGAGGAGAATCTACCACCATGGGTTAACCAGCCATAGCTTAGAGATTTCAATGCAAATGCTTATAATTGGAATCAATACCGATTAAACCCTATGGCGATGGATGTTACCGATTCTATAGTACTGTCCCCTCTACCGACAGATGCTAAGTTTGCAGTATCAAGTGGATTGCTCCAGATGCTCCAAAATTGTGGCCTATTCACCGGGTTACCATTAGAGGATCCCCACCGTCATCTCCAAAATGTCATCTTCGTGTGCAAAAGTGTCTTTGGGACACAAAATATTTCTATTGACACTGTTGGATTAAGGGTGTTCCCATTGTCACTGACTGGCAATGCAGCAATATGGTTGTCTGAACTTCCTTCGGGTACTATCACAAGTTAGGCTGAGCTGCAGAGGGTGTTCTTATAAAGATATTTCCCAACATCGAAGAAGCTGAAGCTTAAGGACCAAATTAATAACTTCAAGCAATTGCTTAGAGACTCTTTTAACACTACATGGGAGAGATTCACTAAATGCTTAAGGATAGTCCCTGACCACAAAATTGTTGACGATGCTTTAATCGAGATCTTCTATAGAGCACTTGATAATAATAGCAAACCTTGCGCCAACACGATCATGGAAGGTATTTTCCTTGATCAACCATTTGAGCTAAATCTTCTATAGAGCACTTGATAATAATAGCAAACCTTGCGCCAACACGATCATGGAAGGTATTTTCCTTGATCAACCATTTGAGCTAAAGGCAGAAAGAATGGAGCAAGTGGTGAAGACCAACAGAGCATGGGGTCAGAGTGAGTATGGTAATACAAAGAGTTCTTGTGCAATTACCACAAATAGTGAGCAAGCGAAAGTGAATGAAGAGATCATGGAGCAACTTGTTTAACTCCGTACGAGCATGGATTTGGTTTTGAAGAAAAACCAAGCTAGTATGAAGGTAATAGCTCACCAACCCCCAATTACTCCTGCATATGATGATCAATTCTTTGATAAGGATACCTGTTATATAAGCAACCAAGCAGCAGGTTTTTGAAACAACCCCCAAGGGTCCAATTAAAACTATTGGAGGCAAAGTTCCAGGAATCAAGGTTGGAACTTCAATCGTGATGGGATGTACAAAGATAATAGAGGTGGATATTATGAGAGAGAGAGAGAGTGCCAGATGCAGAATAGGGTAGAAGAGAATGCTACAAAATGGTCCTTATATGCCACCACACAATCGTGATGTCGAATCAAGTAATTCTAGGATCGAGGATATGTTTGAACAGTTGCTGAAGTGAGAAGACCATTAAGTTGAGACCCTAAAGGGAATGAAAGTAGATATCTCTACTATCAATCAAAAGATAGAGTCTAATTCACTGGCCATCATGCAACTTGAACAACAGTTTGGACAAGTGTCTTCACAATTGAACTAATACCAAAAGGGCACCCTACCAAGAAATATGGTTCAGAATCCAAAAAATGAAGGGCATTACATGGCGGTGATGACTCGAAGTGGTAAGAGCATAATAGATCCCCCTATGTCAGTTATGGTAGATGAAGTCATCGAGAAGGGTCTTGATGGTGAAGCTAAAGTTGAGGGAGAAGATCCGAAGGGTGTTGGCATGCAACAAGAAGAGATAAGAGAGCATGCCAAAGTGAAATCCATCCCGAAACCTCCTTTTTCGTTCCCTCAAAGGCTCAAAAAGAAGGAAGAGTAGGGTAAATTCAAACACTTACTCTCAATGTTGAAGTAACTTTCCATCAACATCCCTCTCCTAGAAGCATTGGAGAAAATGCCTAGATATGCTAAATATATGAAGGACTTATCACCAAGAAATGCAGTTTAACCCAAGAGTTCTCCCAAGAACACTAATAATGTAGTGCGATTATGACTAAATATCTTGTTAAAAGCGGGAGGACCCCGGGGCATTCACCATACCTTGCACTATCGGCAACGTTGAATTTGCAAGAGTACTATGCGACTTAGGAGCAAGCATCAATTTAATGCCTCTTGTCGTGTTCAAAAAGATTGGCCTTGGGACTTTTACCAAACGAATGAGGTTGCTTATGGCAGATTGAACCATTAAAAAGCTGAAGTGAGTCCTTTCGGTTGTGCTTGTTAAAGTCGATAAGTTCATCTTTCTTGCATATTTTGTGATCCTCGACTGCGAAGTTGATTTTGAGGTTTCCATCATTTTAGGGAGACCTTTTCTGGCCACTGGGAGATCACTAGTGGATATAGATTCAGGTCAGCTGTGGTTTAGGGTTAATGATACAGAAATTTTGTTCGATATTCGCCAATCCATGAAACACCCAGATGAATGCAAGAGTGTGTGTGTACACGTGATGATAGTTGATAAAGAAAGATGACAAAGTCAAGCCATGATGTTAAATAAGTTAAATAAGGCACTTCTTGAGAGGCAACCCAAGCATTTTGCTAAATATTTGTTTGTTTGAGACTTAGAGTAGTAGTAGTAGTAGTAGTAGTTATATTTAAAGATAGAGATAATGATGCAATTGTAATAAATTTGAGGATTTTTGTGCTTTGAGACATGGTTTGTAGGTAAAAAGTGAAAGGACTGAAGATCTGTAAAAATTGGACTTGGAGCAGGATCAACACATTTGAGGTAAGAGATCATGGTTGGATTGCCAGGTATCCTATTATGTTCCCATTTGAGAAGAGGCTCGAGGGAGCTAGGCCTACCGATGTGAGTACATTCACTAAGGAGTTGGCCAACTTCAAGGCCAATTTATTACAGCTATTGGCAGCTCCTGCTCTAGTCCCAAAGGTAACACCAGTAGATGATGAGGCATTTGATTGGTTCACTGACTGTTTGGACACCTGAGGGAAGAGGCCTCTAGAGTGTGCTAACCTAGATCTAGCCTTAAAGAAGCCAAGACAGGAGGAGGAGCCTATACCGGAGGAGGTGGTACAGGAGTTGATTATGTTAGTGGTTATGTAGAGAGAGAGATCATAACACACCTCGTCTGGAGAGGGTACTTCCAGCACTGCAGCAAAGGAGTAAATTCAGCTCCAGGACCCCACTGATTAGCTCGAGACTGGTGCTTGATACACCATGATGTTTGACTTCTTTTGACCCTAGTTCTTATCTTGTCATTTTGGATACTTTATTCTCTTTTCAGACAATCTCTTTATTAGTTGATTTTTTGTTGTGTTTAAATATGTTTATGTTGGATATTATTTTTTCTTCTATTTTGGATGTTTATTTTTGGTTTTCATAAATGTATGTATATATTTCTGTGTTATCATTTTTTTTAATTATTTTATTTTTGTCTTTACTTTGAGGACAAAGTATCATCTTTTGGTGGGGTGGTGGAAGTTATGGATTAAGGGGAAGTCTAAGTAGCCTCAAGTCTATAACTTCCCCTATTTTTGATCCCAATGTTTTCTTGCGTGTTTTTGTTTCCTTGTGGATGTTCATTTTTTTGCTAAACTGGCATGTTTAGGAAGTATAGATAATTTGTAAGTGCATAGTAATATTATCTTGTGGCATATATATAGTTCTTAAATTTTCTTTGTTTACTTTTCTGTTGAACCGGCATGTTTAGGTAGGGTAGATAATGGGTAAATTCATAGTAGTGGTATATATTGGCATATACATAATTTTTAGATTTGTTTTCAATGTTTTGATGCAAAATTGGGTACCCTCAAAATTTTTGAGGTTGTGATTATTAATGCATTCATATATTTTTGAGTATCTGGTAATGTTTGTTCTGATATTGTGAAGGTAAGCTGAGACTGAAAGCATGACCTGTAAGTCTATACTTGATTGTGGATGCAATTGCCATGTGTGTTGTGAGCTTATTTTGCTGCATTCATGCATTTTGTATGGAATGAAAACTTTCCCTCGTACTTTAAGCTTGGTTTTCAGTGACTTAGTTGATTTGGAGATGATCTTAGGCCTTTATTCTGATAGGAAACCCACTTTTGCCTATATTGCCTACCAAATGAACTAGTGAATCCCTTGCTTTGAATGTTTGAGCTTCTCATGCACTCATTCTTTCTTAACATCTTGCTGACTTAACCTTATTTGATGAAATACCCTGATATTAGCCTTGATCTATCCCCCTATGTCAGTTATGGTAGATGAAGTCATCGAGAAGGGTCTTGATGGTGAAGCTAAAGTTGAGGGAGAAGATCTATCCTTGAACATGTGAACCTTTATTGAGGCTAAAAGCCTAAGTTGAGGGTGGCTACATTGGTGGCCCTGGTTTGAGACATAGATATTATGTACTTTACCTTAGGCTAAAAGCCTATGTTGAGGGTGGCACTTATTGTGGTAAAGTAACAAAAATAAGGTGAATAGTTGGGGTGAAAAGAAAGAAAATGATTAATCATGAGCCGAGTGAAGAAAAAGGAAGGAAAAAGTGCCTTAATCTGAAAAGATGTGCAAAATTGAGTTTGAAATTGAGGCACAGCTATAAAAAGTGAAAGCACAGCCCGGGAAAAGCTTAAAATAGTGGAATAAGGGAGGAATTAGTGAAATTTGATGGGTTGTAAAGGTAAAAGTATTGGTAAGCATGGTTCAAGGATAGCTTTTAGTCACTAAATGCCTAAAATACCATACCAAAGCACTATGAACCTATGTTACAAGCTCTTAAGTCCTAAAGTGATCTAAATCCACTTTGTTACCGAGTCGAAAGATGAGTATAAGGGAAAGCTTATGGTGTTAGTCATTGTGCATGAATTTGAATTGTGAGAGTAAGAATGCTTCCTCAGTCCCTGATTTCTGAATGTGCTTGAGTGAGTATAAGGGATTTCTTTCTAGTAAGGGCATTTGCCCTGCTTGATTAGAAAATGACTATGCTAGTGATTGTGGAAGGTTGATGCTCCTTAGCTTATCATGGTTGGATTGCCAGGTATCCTATTATGTTCCCATTTGCTAAATAATTTTACAATCCTCTTTTGAAAATGGTAGTTGGGTACCTAAATCAGAGAATTTGATATATATACCATTAGTGTAGTTGTTATGTATTTCTCTTTGTCTGTGTAGATTGAGTCATCATTTGAGGACAAGTAACCATTCTAAGTTGAGGGTGTTGATGAGTTTTCATAATACAGACATTTGGTGCTAAAACAAGGGATTTTGTGAGTTCTCTCATAGAAAAGGATTCGTGCCTGATGTACTGTCAAAATACAGCACATTTGGTGCCTGAAACAAGGGATTTTGTGAGTTCTCAAAGCGACCTTTTAGTGTTTTGATGTGTTTTTGTGTTAATCTTGCAGAAAAGTTAGGTTGGCATGATTTTGAAGAAATATTGTAGATTTTGCTGAAGCATAGGCCATATGAGCCCTCCTACGAATCATAGGGTGGTGTCATAGCAGGAATCAGAGACCAAAATTCAGAAATCTGCCAAATGAAGGTCACCCCTATGAGCCCCAGTCTACGAGTCATAAAACACACTACGACTCACATAGGTGAACTCGTAGCAAGAATCACAGAGCAAAAATATTGGACAAAAAACTGAAGACCAAGACTATGAGACCAACATATGAGTCATAGCTCAAGTGATGACTCATACCTATGGGTCGTACCAATTCAGTCCAAGATGCCAAGAAGCTGATATGAGACCCCGACTATGACTTATAGGCCAACCTACGAGTCATAACTGGGAAATTTATCAGATGTTAGCTGTCTTTTCTTCTTGATTTCTAGGGTTATTTTGTACACACTATATATAGTCTAAGTTAGGTTATTTTGAAGAGAGTTCAAATAGTAGACATTACTCCAATATATTTTTGAAGCTTTTCTTAGGTTTTAGGGTAGATTAGTGTTCTCTTTGGGAAAACCCATTTTGGGAATTACAAATCTTGCCTTGTACTCATTGTTGATCAATCAAGCTTGTGAGTTTGCAACTTGTGGTGCCTATCTCCTCCATTGTTATTAGTGAAACTCTCAACTATGTTTATTATTTGCATTTTTGTGTATTCTATCTTTGCCATGAGTAGCTAAGCACCTATAACTTGGGGTTATAGAAACCATGGGTAGTTGACTTTTGTGCATATTTATAATTGGCTTTTTGCATGTATTATCTATTTCCCTTCATGATTAATGTTTTTTGGTAGTGGTCAACACCAAATCTTGCCTACTATCATGATCCTGACCAAGGTAGTGACGAATAGGAAAAGGGAAGTAGATGACAGGATTCGATTGATGTGTTCCCATCTAATCAGCCAAACCTGACCAAAGAAAGGTTGACTGGGACAATAGGTAACTGTTAGTTGGCACGGCATGGTAGCCAACCAAGTGCCATGGTGAAATTCGACTTTGACCTTCACCTTCACAAGAGGGCTGGAAGAACTTAAGTAACCATCTTGCATTTAATTCACTAATCGTGGTTATGTTACCTAGGATAATTGAGTCAATGAACCATGGGGAACATAAATTCCCAAGTCGTTCTCGAAATTGAGTATTTTTCCCAAATTTTAAAGTAGTGTTCATTTTAAGTTATTCTTTGAATCACAACAAATGCCCCCCTCCATCTAGAGATTGTACTTATAGATACTAAGAATTATTAATAGTGAAATCGTATAGTCAAGCCCTGTATTCCATATTGATTCGATCCTAACTTTAGTTAGGTTAATTACTGATAGTAACCACTTTCTTATTAGAGCGTAAACATCATCAGCCCTAGGCTTTGATCGTGACAAACCTTGTATCAAAGCCTTTGATTATTAATGATCCTCGAAATCTAACACACCATGTCGATTAGAGTTTTGTTCATGGTTGTGAAGTGCACCACAACTATGAGCAAGGGGCTATGAGATGTTTTTAGGAAATGTTTCCCTTCTTCATACTCTATGTCGTGCTATAGAAGTTAAGGTAAGGCTTTTCCTATAATGAATGTTCTTTGCTATGCTAGATCATGCCTATTCTAGGAGGACAACTAAGGAGAGCTCATTCACCTAAGGAACAACCGGCCCCTCCCGCTCCTCAAACTCCTCAAGATGTGTTAGTAGCCCATGAAGAGTTCTGGGATGCTATTTCCATGCTAACCTATGGCATGACTAATCAAATTAACCAAGGGGGCCTAAGCTCCTCATGCTCCTACTCCAGCCTCTAGGGTAAAGGATTTTATGAGAATGAACCCACTAGAGTTCCATGGGTCTAAAGTGGATGAGAATCCTTAAGAATTTATTGATGAGGTGTAAAAGGTGTTGTCTATTAGGGTGTTAGATCAGAGGAGAAAGTGGATTTGGCGGCCTACCAACTTAAGGGGGTGGCCCAAATTTTGTTCACCCAATGGAAGGTGGAGAAAAAGAATAACAATGTCATCTTTTGGGAAGAGTTCAAGGCGGCATTTCTTAACTGGTTCTTCCCTCTTGATCTAAGGGAGGCCAAAATGATAGAATTTATAAATCTAAAGCAAGGGTTGATGAGTGTGAGGGAGTATGCTCTCAAGTTCAACCAACTCTCCAAATATGCTCCACAATTGATGGCTAAGCTAAGGTCTAGGATGAAAAAATTTGTGATGGGTATGTCTGACTTGGTAAATGAAGAATGTCGTGCCACCATGTTGATAGGTGATATGGATTTGTCCCGCCTCATGACCTATGCTAAACAAATAGAGGTGGAAAGTTAAGAAAGAGGAGAATGGGTGAGGCCATGAGGGCCCATTTTGAAGGTTGATTTAAAAATCCCAAGGGTGACCACTTTCCTCAAGGCCATAATCCTCCAAGTCAAGGGCCTTCCAATACTTCTAATAGGGGGTTTGCCAATGACTATCATAAGTGCCAAAGGTGTGGTAGAGGCCATAATGGTCTATGTTTGAGGAACACTAATACTTGTTATGATTGTGGTGAAGTGGGTCATAAGGTGATTCTTGTCCTCGTAATCAAAATAAGGGTAGAAAAGGCCATCCACAAGGCCAAGGTGCAAATACGGGTCCTAGGGGAAGAGTAAGCCAACAAGAGGGTAGAGGAGGCACACAAGGGGGTGCTCCAAGGCAAAATCAGTTTTATGCTCTTCAAGGGAGACAAGGGGTAGATGAGGTACCCAATATGATCATTGGTATGTTAAAAGTTTTTTATTTTTGTGTGTATACATTGATAAACCAGGGTGCCACTCTTTCTTTTATTACTCCTCTTGTTGCCAAAAAACTTCATGTTAAACCAGAATTATTGTGTGAGCCATATGAAGGGTCTACTCCTGTTGGTGCATCCATTGTTGCTAGAAGAGTCTATAGAAATTTTCCTGTATTCATTTTGCATAAAATATTGCCTTGTGATTTTCGTGAGGTTGATATGATGGATTTTGATATCATTCTTGGGATGGATTGTTGCATGCATATTATGCCTCTATTGATTGTACAACTCTTAGGTCAAATTCCAATTCCTTAATGAACCCATCCTTGAGTAGGAGAGTCATGATGTGGGTGGTCAAGGGTAGATTTATTTCTTGCATTAAAGTGCAAAAGTTGATTTCGAAGGGGTGTTCTCCATCATCTTATGAGGGTTAAGGATGTTGAGTCCAAAGTCATTTCTATTGAGTCGGTTCTGGTGGTTAATGAGTTTCTTAATATCTTTCCTGATGAGATTCCATGTGTTCCTCCTGAAAGGAAAATAGATTTTGGCATAGACCTCCTTCCCAATACTCAACCCATTGTTATTTCCCCTTACCCTATGGCCCCGGCGGAGTTAAAGGAGTTGAAAGAGCAATTGATAGATTTGTTGGAGAAGGGGTTTATTAGGCCTAGCTAATCACCTAGGGGTGTACTGGTGTTGTTTGTAAAGAAGAAGAAGGATGGCTCCCTTAGAATGTGCATTAATTACCAACAACTTAATAGGGTCACCATGAAAAATAAGTACCCTCTACCAAGGATTGATGATTGAAGGTGGATCCTAAAAAGATGGAGGTAATTAAAAATTGGCCTAGACCTTTGACTCCATTGGACATTAGAAGTTTCTTGGGTTTAGTGGGTTATTATCGGAGGTTTGTGAATGAGTTCTCTTCTATTGCTTCTCCTATGACTAAGTTGACCCAAAAGAAGGCAAAATTTGTGTGGATAAATGAGTATGAAAAGAGTTTCCAAACTTTAAAGGATAAACTTATCTTTGCTCCTATCTTGTCTCTACTCGAAGGGTTTATTGTGTATTATGATGCCTCAAGAATTGGTTTTGGTTGTGTTTTGATGAAAAATAGTAAGGTGATAGCTTATGCCTCTAGACAACTTAAGCTGCATGAAAAGAATAATCCTACCGATGATCTTGAATTGGCCGCCATGGTATTTGCTTTGAAAATTTGGCGTCATTACTTGTATGGGGTCTATGTTGATGTATTTACCGATCATAAGAGTCTCCAATATGTGTTCATCAAAAAAGATCTAAAGTTGAGACAAAGAAGGTAGTTAGAGCTTCTTAAAGATAATAATATGAGTGTGCATTATCACCCTGGTAAGGCTAATATTATGGCCGATGCTCTACGTAGGGTGTCTATGGGTACCCTAGCTCATGTTCATGATGGTGGCAAGGAGGTGGCTAGAGAGGTTCATCGGTTGGCTAGATTAGGGGTTAGGTGGAAGAGGTTGACAATGGTGGTGTAGTGGTTGGTGGTGGTTCTAAATCTTCATTGATTTAGGAGGTGAAGGCAAAGTAAGATCTTGACCCTACCTTGTTAGAGTTGACGGCCTTGGTGAGAGATGGTAAGGTGGAGGTTTTCTCCCAAGGGGGAGATGGTGCCCTTAGGTGCCAAGGTAGGTTGTGTGTGCCTAATGTTAATGACTTGAGAAAGAAGATTTTAGATGAGGCTCATAATTCTTCCTATTCTATTCACCCTGATTTTACAAAAATGTACAGAGATTTGAGGAAAGTGTTTTGGTACGGTGGTATGAAGAGAGATATTGGTAAGTTTGTATCCGGATGTCATAATTGCCAACAAGTGAAAGCCGAGCATCAACGGTTGGGTGGCCTAGCCCATGATATAGAGATTCTTACTTGAAAGTGGAAGGAAAGTAACCTGGATTGTGTGGTTGGGTTGCCTAAAACTAGAAAACATTTTGATTTTATTTGGGTTGTGGTTGATAGAATGATAAAGTTGGCTCATTTCCTACTAGCCTAAACTACTTATGGTGCTGAAGATTATGCTAACTTGTACATTCATGAGTTGGTTAGATTGTATGGGTGCCTTTGTCTATCATTTCATATCGTGGTGCTCAATTCACTTCTCACTTTTGGAGGTCCATCCAAAGACATCTTGGAACCAAGGTAAAACTTAGTTCGGCCTTTCACCCACAAACGGATAGCCAAGCCGAAAGAACTATCTAAACTCTTGAGGAAATTCTTAGC
>DF360907.1:57778-71378 GCA_000787875.1 Solanum virginianum | reverse complement strand
AATGACAAGTTTGAGCACTAAGAGAAATTTGTAAGTTGAAACCAACTATGCCAACACTTTGAAAAATCAATGAAAGAGCTTTAGACAAACTTTGTATGTGGGACTTTGTTATCAAGCAAGATTAACTTTCTTCTATTTTGAGATCTTACCAATCCTAAGATAATGTTCACAACTCGATCTCAACCGTAGATGTGGGCTCTGTCGTAGTCGGAGTAGTACCCGTAGGAGCTAGAGGTGAACCTTGAACCTGAGGCTCTACCAAAAATGGCTCTAGCATTGCTGGAGGAGCTACTCGTGGTAAAGTAACCAGGTTCTCATCAACCTTTATCAGGCTGGGATCCATAGTACATGTGGCCTCTACATGAGGGTCCCGATGAGGGTAAATAGGAATATTTGCTGCACTGCATAGTTGATGAATCAAAACTTGAAACGGCAGTGAGGTGCTCATCGAAGCTGTAGCCTCGTGAATCTACTCTAAAATGATCCAGGCCCAATCTATAGCATACCCAGCAAGATGCTGGCCAATAATACAACTCTCTCGAGGGTGATCACATTATCCATAAAAGTTGGCCTAATATGCCAATGGATAATGGACGACCAGAACATAGCCTAGAATGAGAGGTGGACTTTTACTATAGGTTCTGCGTGGTTTGTGACCCACATAGGCTTAACACCCTCCTCAAAAATCTAGCTAGCGATCCACCATAGAAGATCTATCCTAGCCCTGATGTCCTTTCGAGTCACCACTGTCCTCATCTTCTCAATACAGGTATCATACTCCACGGTGGACTGAAGGGCTGCATAAGTAGGCTTAAATTACACTCGTCGGATTTTTTCCTCCGAGATATCAACTCTCCTCCCTAGGACTGTCACCACCCATAAGCTCGACTGCTCAATTGGTCTTTTGTTGTTTGGTAACCCCTGATGGAGTTTAGCAAGATACACTACATAAAACTCATGGACTACATAAGGGGCATATTTGCCCAACTATTCTGTGGTCCATCGTAGCCCGTGCTTATCTAACCCAGCATCCTATCTAGGAATTTTATCTATGTTTGAGTCATTCAACTAGGACCTCTTATGAAATTGGCAAACCAGCTTGCCTTGCCCCTATAGCTCAAACCCTTGGTCATATATTTCCTTTATCCCAAGGATGCACCATCTGCGATCGGCTGGAGGCTGGGACTGGACCTCCTCCTATTGAGAAGTGCATTCTAACTCTGACTTTAAACCTGAGTGTGAGGGGGTCATCTGTGGCAAGCTGCTGTCTGACCCATCCATATTTCCCTATTGTTCCTCCTCTTCTGACTGGGAGGAAGTACTCATTTCCATGGGCGTCTGAGCTGCGAGTGCCGAAGTCTAAGGTTTATTGGCCTCTGGGTCTAACCTGACTCTGTAGACTTCCATAGAGCCCTCAGTTTGCTTGGTTTTGCAACCTCCATTATAGAGCTTGAATTGGCTGTTTGTCTTTTGGAGGCATTTTATCTACAAACAACCCACAAAGCGACATTTAAGTCCAAGATTTTTGATCCACTGAAATACTTAGCAAAAACCATGAAACATAAACAACGAATAAGTAATTATGCACTGATTCAACTGGGATGTTTAGGTACGAGTGCAGTTATGACTCGTAGGGTGACCTACAAGTCGTATATTGGCCTCATAGAACCAGTGTGCCCTCAAAAAATACTTTCTGATCACAGAGACGAGGAGTAGTTATGACTCGTAGGGTGACCTATGAGTCGTAGTCTTGGTCTCGTACTGATTTCCAAAAATATTTTCAAAACTTAGAAAAGTGTATGAGACCATCATGATGAGTTATACCAGGCACTACGAGTCATATGTAGATCTCATATGAGAAACATGAATGAATTACAGGTGACTAATGTTTGTTAAGAGGGGCTACTACGGCTCGTATAAGTATTTACGAGTTGTAGAAATGCCTCATAGCTGAGCACAAAAGTCACCTGTAATGCCTAACTTTTTCCCACTCAAAGCACAACTCAACCACATAATTCAAATCAAATCTGGCACATAAGAGCAATACAAAGCCACATAGGACATAATCAATTCCATCTTAATATCAGACATTCAAAATGACAATTATCTCCAAGAGTTAAAACTAATTCCACATTATGTCAAGCATACTGAAAACAATATACTTTGCAAACTAACACTTGACAACTACAAAACACTCCAAAGGATGCAATTTCCATACACAACCATTCAATCAAATCCCATATGTGAAATCATAGGCCTCACACCCACACTTTCTAATTTCCAACTCTAATAACCATTTAGACTATGGGAGGGCAACAATCAAACATTACATCCCATGAATCGATCACAAATTTTGCAATCATCATTATCTATTAAGGAATTTCAACAAAAATAGGTTCACAACTCAACCATTTAAAGTGTAAAAGCTAGGAGATTACAAGCTTAGATCACTTCTCACTATGCGGGATGATTTAACATTCTCAAGCAAAACACATACTCATATAGGGAACACTTTCACATCAAACTATTACAAAATGTAACCAAGGAGCTTACCAAATGATTGTAGATGTAAACCAAAGTAGAGAAAATTAAAAATCAAGTCGAAAATCCTAGAATAGTGTCTTTACCGGAATCTTTGCCAGAAAATGATATAAGTAGTCAAGATTTTGGCTAGAGAAGTGACGTTGGTGACTAAGAGGAATCTTTTATCGCCTCTTAGGGTTTAAAGATGAATTTGGGGGTCAAATTTTATTTTGACCCATTTTTATATTAAGTCGGGTCGACTTTTAAAAACCTTCAGATCAAGGCTACAAGACCCCGACTATAAGTTGTAGGTCATCTTATGACTCATACATCCTGGTCTCGTATCAGCCTCAAAACTTATAAAAATTTAGAAATCATACCTAGGCACTACGAACCCCACTTACGACTCATAGAGTGTCCTACGAGTCGTAAAGTTGGCTCGTAGTGTATATGCAAACTTTAATACTCATTGATTCCCTTTACGATACATGATTACAAGTCGTAGTGGAGGCTACGACTCATATCCCTTCTCGTAGAAGCTGCTCTAAGTCCTATTTTTTCAAATCTTCAGTTCTTCCGATTCTTACCTGCAAACCAAGTATCAAAGCATATAAATCCTCAAAATTATTATAATTGCATCATTGTCTTCTAACTTAAAATAAACAAATGTCTTAAATAAATAAATAATCATCAAAATGCTTGGGTTGCCTTCCAAGAAGCATCTTATTTAACATCGTGGCTCGACTCAATCATTCATGAGTACTCAAACTTTCTCATGGGCTCTATCACTACTTCTTCTACTTTTCCTTTGTTCATTTTGCACTGCATCTAGTTGCTCAGCTAGCTGCTCAATCCTATCACCCAGACTTTGCATCGATATAATTTATTGTTCCACTTTATAATTACATTTGAGGACATCAAACTTTATCTCCTTGACAAAGTCATCTTGCTCATTTACCTTGGCCAAGACTTATTCAAGCATATGCTCAATCTCATCTAGTGTGCAATATTTTTACTTTTGGTTTTACTTGAGGCTCCCATAGATGAACTAACAAATGGTCCAGCTTGCTCTTGAGGGGTTGGTAGACTTGAGAAACTACAGATAGCTTGTCTATCCTCTCAGTGATCTCATTAAATGGTCATCTTACAAACTCCCAACAGACACCTCCAAACAATGCATCAGTTTGCCCTTATTGTTCAGAAGGTAATGCTTGGTAGAAGCTAGCTGCCAACTCATTCTTAGTCAGACAATGGTTTTGATTCACTGCCAAGTACTGCTTGTATCTTTCCCAGACGGCTACTAAAGGTTCTCCTGGCAATATTTTGAAATTATAGATGTTGTTTTGTAGTTTCTACCTATTGGAATCTCTATAGAAGTTCATAAGGAAGATTCTCTGTACTTCCCCCCAGCTATAGCAAAAATTGGGTAGAAGAATTGACCACTATTCTACAGCTTCACTCCAGAGAGTCATGGGGAAAACATAAAGAGCCATGGCTTCCCAAGTAAGATGTCTTATCCCAAAGACCCCCCTCAATATTTGAGTGAAATTCTTTAGATAGATTTGGGGATCCTTGGACTTTTACCCATAAAATAGGGCGCGCCTCTATAAATCTTCCAACAAGTTGCTTACAATGTAAAGCTTTTGCTCAGTTATAGTGTCAGCCAACCTACACCTAGAATAAACTAACAAAAACAAACACAAAAAGTAAAATGCAGGAGACACTAGAGATTAACTAATAGTGAATTCAAGTCAAAACCTAGTCGTATTCCCCAACAATAGTGCCATAATTTTTTATTTTTGATAATGTTCCAATAAGAAAGTAGTCGCTATCAGTAATTAACTTAATCGAGGTTTGGGTCGAATCTACAGGGAGTACAGGACTTTGATTACAAGACTTCACTACTAATTGTTTCCAGTATTTATGACTACAATCTCTCAATGGGGGAGGGGGTTTTATGATTCAAAAACAAAATAAAATAAACACTAGTTAAAATGCAAGGAAACACCCAATTTTGGGGACAACTTGGGAATTATGTTCCCATGGTTCGTCGACTTGATTACCCTAGAAACATAACTATAATTGGTGATTGGCATTCAGGATGGCAACTTAGGTTTTTTTAGCCCTCTTGTGAAGGTGAAGGCTGAATTTCACCATGGCGCTTGGTCGGCCACCATGGCGTGCCAACTAATTGTTACCAATTGTCACAATAAATGTCCTCTTGGTTAGGTTTGGTCGATTAGACAGAAACATATCAACCGAATTATGTCATCTACTTCTCTTTTCCTATTCGTCACTACCTTGGTCGGGATCAAGATAGTAGGCAGAGTTTGGTGTTATCCACTACAAAATAACAATAAAAGTGAAGGGAAGTAGGTAATACATGCAAAACCATAATCATAGAAATGCATGAAAACTAGGTTATTTCAAGTCAACTACCTATGGTTCTCACAACCCTAAGTTGTGGGTGCTTAGCTACTCATGGCTAAAGTAAAACACATAAGAATGCATTTAATAGACATAGTTGAGAGTTTCACAAATAACAATGAAGGTGATAGGCACCACAAGTTGCAAACCCACAAGCTTAATTGATCAACAATGAGTACAAGGCAAGATTTGCAATCCCCTTTTCAAAAACCTAACTTAAGCTATATATAGTGTTTACAAAATAACCCTAGAATTTACACAAAAAAGATCATTGGCAGCTGATAAGTCTCACAGTTATGACTCGCAGGATGACCTATGAGTCATAGTCGGGGTCTCATATCAGGTTCTTAGCTTCTTGGACTAAACTGGTACGACCCATATGTACGAGTAACTGCTTGGTCTATGATTTGTATATTTGCCTTGTAGTCTTGTTCTTTAGTTTTTGGTCCAACTAGTATAGGTAAACTCATAGGGGTGACCTTAACTTGGCAACTTTTTTATTTTTGGCCTCTGATTCTTTGTACAATACAACCTACGACTCATAGCGTGGGCTACGACTCATAGGTTGGCTTGTATGGCCTATGCTTTAACAAAATTTGCAACATTTCTTCAAAATCATGCCAACCTAACTTTTCTGCAAGATAACAGAAAAACACATGAAAACACTAAAAAATTTCTTTAAGAACTCACAAAATTCCTTGGTTCAGGTACCAAATGTGCTGTATTTTGATAGCATATCAGAGGTCCATCAGTTGGGTAGATTGGGGGTTAGGTTAGAAAAAGTGGATAATGGTGGTATAGTGGTTGTTGATGACTCTAGACCTTCATTGATTGAGTAGGTGAAGGCAAAATAGGATCTTGACCTTACTATGCTTGAATTGAAGGCCTTGGTGAGCGATGGTAAGTAGAGGTTTTCTTCCAAGGGGGAGATGGTGCCCTTAGGTATCAAGGTAGGTTATGTTTGCCCGATGTTGATGACTTAAGAGAGATGGTTTTAGAAGAGGCTCATAATTCATCCTATTTTATTTACCCCAGTTGTACAAAGATGTATAGAGATTTGAAAGAGGTGTATTAGTGGGGTGGCATGAAGAAAGATATTGCTAAGTTTGTATCCACTTGTCACAATTTCCAATAAGTAAAAGCTGAGCATCAAAGGTTGGGTGGCCTAGCCCAAGATATATGGAGTACATGATGCCAAAATTAGTGACACTCCCATGGCAATGATAACTAAGTCAGACACTGATAAAGTAGGAGTTAGTGTGGATGAGACTAAGTATAGGGGGATGATTGGGTCGCTTTTGTATCTCATTACTAGCAGTCTTGACATCATGTTCAATGTAGGCATGTGTGCATGCTTTCAGTCAAAACCTAAGGAGTCTCATCTGAAGAATATGAAATGGATCTTGAGATATATTAAAGGAACCATGAACCTGGTCCTCTAGTACCTCAATGAGTCTTTCTTGGAATTGGTAGGCTTTGCTGATGCTGACTATGTTGGATACGTGGTTGATTGAAAAAGTATCTCCAGAATAGCAAATTAGGACCTTGTTTGCATTCTGGGGCTATGGAAAAAAATTTAGTGGCCCTATCCACTGTTGATGCTAAGTAGGTGGCTGCTACATCCTGTTATACTCAACTTCTCTATATCAAACAACAACTACTGGACATTGGAGTTAAGTTGATCGCATACCCATAAAGTGCAACAACACAAGTGAAGTGAACATAGCCAAGAACTCGGTCCACCACATGCGTACCAAGAATATTGATGTTCGGCACCACTTCCTACATGACAATGTTGAGAAAGGTCATGTTGTGATGACTTTCTGCAGGACTGAAGATCAAGTGGCTGACATTATTACCAGAGCATTACCTGGTGACAACTTTGACCTAAATCACCTGCATCTAGGACTAATCAAGGGCATATAAATAATACCCTTTTCTTCTTTTTGATATTTCAATCTGCCCTAAAGTGTTGCATGGAATAAGTGATCATTTTTCTTTATGTACAGGTACATAAACTTCTAGATTACACTTGGTCTCTCTCACTAGGAACTACTGATATTACCCTTAGTTTCCTCAATTGGAACATCATGATGAAGTGAGGAGAAATTGGTTTTCTAAATTCTAAGATAAGGTATTCATCTGCCTTTTTACGAGCAAAACATGTTGATATTTCCATATGTTACTTAAGATATTGTTTGGAGTACTTAAAACGAGAACCTCATTCACCCCTCTCTACCCTCAGTTCGACCCATACCTTTCTTTTTGGCGAGAAGCCCCCTAACTTAAACGCTAATGATTATCTTTTTAAGGATCTCAAGTGTCAATTCAAATGTATCAGTTCATGCAGATGCATCCCCTCAATCATTTGTTGATTCCCTTTTATATTCCTAAGAGCCCTCACATTTAACTTGATCATATACTCCTCTTGCCTTTACATTTTCCCTTGTCTAAAGAAAGATCCTTTCTCTAAAAGAACTTCTTACTTAAGAACTCATCGCAAAAAATGGCTGCCCTAGTCTCTTATTCCGACTTTGACTCCAATGCCACTATACCATCACCACCCCAAGATCTATCTCAGGAGGAATTGTTGTATCACCATCCTCCGTTACTACCGATCCTCACCTATATAAATTTACTCACCACCACTCACCACCCTCTATCTCCTCCAAACCCCATCGTCTCCACTCATCATTCCTTTTCTCCCTCACCCTCCCCGGACCTACCATATTCTCCTCCTCGCTCTCCATTAGGTATGCCAAAACCCTATTGGACTAATGTCACCCTACCCACCCCAGCCCATTGTCGCCTTCTCAGTGAGCATACTTCCTCCTTCTATTCTTTGAAAAGGTAGTACCTAAAACTCGAGATCTTTGGATTGCCAATTTTATCACCTCAGGAGATGTGCCTGACGGTTGTGGTAGGGTTGTAATTTTAAATAGAGGAGACAGTGGTGGTGGTAGCGACTAGCCTAATGGAAATGTGATGAGGTGGATAATGTGATTTCTAGAGTTGAAGATAGGGTTAGTATTAGTTTAATTGGATCAACATTGATTGTTGAGATTAGAAAAATTAAAAAGAGGTTAGAGGACGAGCTAGATTATGTTAGGAGTTGGTTGAAGAAGAAAGCTTACTTCACTTAACTATAATCATAGTCTTGTTTTGGTTCATTGTTGTGGGAAAATCTCTTTTATATTGTCGTAAGATGCATGTGCATTGCACGTTCCTTAAACTAGTAAAATAAAATGATAAACTTACTATACCAACAATAATAAATTTTTTAGTAAGTGTACCAATTGAAAATTTGACAACTAAGTTTGACCAAAAAAAGTGATAGATATTTGAAATCTATAATTAAATGGTCAAAATAACGGTATTTAGTGTATATTTAAAGAAAAAAAATTATGATGGCAGAAAATCTAGTGATGGACACAAGATTCAAATTGTCACGACTAGAGGTGGAAAAATGGGTAAGTTATATGGATATCTATCTAGATATACCCATTTTAAAAGATTTTGGTACCCAACCCATTCAAAATAGATTAAAAATGGGTAAAACTAATATTCACCATTTAAAAATGGATAATTTAATGGGTAATATGGGTAAAAGAGACTCATTCAAAAAAGAAATAAAAATGGTGTTAAAATTTTTATTTTGGATGAGTGGGTTGGCACTCAGGAGTGGGGTGGGGGGAGGGGGAAGGTGATAAAAAAAATTAACAAATTTATTTTTAAAAAATTAAGAATTTTCTTTTAAAAAAAAGTTTTTTCAAATGTTTCTTTGATAGGAATGTGGGTATGGGTGTGGGTGTAAAACGACCAAAAAAGTGCCAGAAAATGTGTTATGGAATAACCAAAATCGTAATCTCCATATATCTCAATATCTGTGCTAGATATCAAAAATCCGACATCATATATTTGTTTAAGGGATCAAAACTGCGATTTTCAGAGACAATCCGAGCCCCTGGCATGACGCACCAAGGGTGCGCTACAGGATATTTTGTGCACTATTTTTCTTGTCCAGTCCAAGGCCTTTGGGTCTTGCGCTTAACTGTTCCCATGCGTGAAAATGCCTATACTTAGCCTTATTTCACCCTCATATCATTCAAAACATTCCCAAATTCTCATTCAAACACTTAGACAATATTTCATTGCCAATTTCAAGTCTCAAACACTCATCCGGATCTTAAGGTTCTCGTTCAAGCTTCAAGTCTCCATATCTAATCTTCTTCAAGGATTCTCTGAAGTCAAGGTATGTGGGTTTATTTCATGGGTTCCTTTCACCCATGATGCCCAAACTTCCTTTTACTCAAATTTGCATAATTTAAAGTTAATTTGCTCATGGGTCTCACTTATTATAAAATTCACTGCATACTATATTGGGGTATTATGAAATTATGGTTGTTTTAGCATGTTTTAAGCTATGAATCTAAGATCTATGGTGAGATTTGATGAAGGATTTTGATGTATATTGCTTGAGGGTGTTACCAAGTATTGATTGATGGTTTTACATTGGATTTCCTTGCATGATTTCATCCCTAAATTACATGGTTTTACACTAGTACTATACACCCGCCAGGTGTTTGATAAAATATCCAATTATGGTTATCTTGAGGAATTGAAGGCCCAGTGCATGTCTTATGAGTTGAATGACTGTATGATGGTGAAATGAAAGTATGTATATGGTTTTCTCCTATATAGTGTTGGAATATGGCCATGCCTTAATCGAGGTTGCACGCCGGATAACCATATAGAAGGGTTTGTACCTTGATAACTATGTCGGGGGATTTGTACCTCGGTCACCACAAGTGGTAAGGTGTGATGATCCACCAACCATGTTGGGGGATTTATACCTTGATAACTATGTTGGGGGGTTTGTACCTCGGTCACCAAGGGTGGTAGGGTGCGATGATCCACCAACCAATTGATGGGGTTGGCAAGGGCGGTAGGGTGCAATGATCCACTAATATGATAGTGGTCTCTTCTTGCACATGTATTATATTCTATATAAGCATGGTTTACTACACAACATATCACTCACATGCATATCATATTATTATATGCTACTAATTTCCTATGCTTATACAGTTACAGTTCGATTATGTTCTTTATCTCTTATTGCATTGCATCCTACATACTTTGTACATTCAAACATATTAACACATATTCTATGCTTACATGATATCATCATGTAGGAACTGGAGCCCCACTTGATCATCCTCCTCCACGTGGCTAGTACGACTTCTCTCAAGCTCTAAAAAGAGGTTAGAGGACGAGCGGAACTGGAGCCCCACTTGATCATCCTCCTCCACGTGGCTAGTACGACTTCTCTCAAGCTCTTTGGTGAGTCCTCTATTTCGGGGATGATGTTTATGATATCATTCTATGTTTCAAGACTATCTTCTTTTATGTATATGTTGATTATGAGGGTGATCCCAGTATTTTTTCTTGGCCCTTGCTAAGTATCTAAGTTTTAGAGGTGTTTTTGGACATGTATTGTATTATGCTATGAGCTTTTACTCTCTCTCTTGACTATTGATGTTTATAATATGAAAGTTTTCCCTTAGCCCCGTTGTCCCTATTTATTATCTCTTGTTGTATTTTATTGCTTCCGCGATCAAGGACGTGTAATGATATGTTAAGAGGCTTGATTGGGGTCCCATCGAGTTCCTCATACATCGTGTCATGTCTAGGCCCTAGGCTTGGGTCATGAAAAACTTAGTATTAGACCACTAGATTGTTAGATCCACGAATTCTAACACACCGCGTCGATAAGAGTCTTGTTCATGGTTGTATTGTGCACCACAACTATAAATTAGAGGCTATGAGGCATTTAGGAAATGTTTTCCTTCTTCTTACTCTATGTCATGTTATAGAGTTGAGGTAAGGTTTTCCCTCTAACTATTGTCCTTTGCTAAGCTAGATCATGCCTAACACAAGAGGAAGAAGAGACCGCACACCCGAGGGGAAATTGGCTAATGGAGAGCTTCGGGATGCTCTAACTTTGCTTGCACAAGTTGTGGATAACCAAGCCAACTAAGGGGCCCAAGCCCCTCATGCTCATACACTTGCATCTGGGGTAAGAGATTTCATGAGGATGAATCCCCCGAAATTCTATGGGTCAAAGGTGAGTGAGGACCCTTAAGAGTTCATTGATAAGGTCTATAAGATTTTGACTATCATGGGTGTGAGGTCAGAGGATAAGGCAGAGTTCACAGCCTACCAACTCAATGGGGTAGCACAAATATGGTACAATCAATGGAAGGAGAAGAAATGAGTCAACAATATGGTTCTATGGGAAGAGTTCAAGGTGGTTTTTCTTAATAGGTTCTTCTGTCTTGAGCTTAGGGAAGCCAAATTGGTGGAATTTATGAATTAAGACAAGGATCTTTGAGTGTGAGGGAGTAGAACCTCAAGTTTAACCAACTCTCAAAGTATGCTCTACACTTGGTGGTCGACTCAAGGTCTAGGATGAATAAATTTTATATGGGTGCTTCTGACTTGATGAGTAAAGAGTGTTGGTCTGCTATGTTGATTAGTGACATGGATATCTCATTTGATGACCTATGCCAAATAAATGGAGGAGGAAAAGTTGAGTAAAAGGAGGAGTTACGAGGCCAAGAGGGCCTGTTTTGAGGGAAAGTTCCAAAGTCGAAGGGGTGGCTGGTTCCACCAAGGCCAAGGTTCTTCTCATGCTTCAAATAGGGAGTTTGCCAATGACTTTCCAATGACCTAAGGTGTTGGTGTTGTGGTTCCTAATGATGTGTGTCAAAGATGTGGTAAGGGTCATAAGGGCCTATGCTTGAGAGACACTAATACATGTTATGGTTGTGGGGAAGTGGGTCACAAAAAGGTTGATTGCCCTTGTGATTACAACAAAGGTAGGGATGTTGATCCTCAAGGCCGGGGTGCCAATGCAGTTTCTTTGGGTAGAGGTGGCCGACAAGATGGTATCCCAAGGCACAATCGTTTTATGCTTTGCATGGGATGGAAGGGGTGGATGAGGTGCCCAATGTTGTTATATGTATGTTAAAAGTCTTTGATTTTGATGTGTATGTATTGATTGATTCGGGTGCCACTCTTTCTTTTGTTACCTCCTTTATTGCCAAAAAGTTCCATGTTGAGCCCAAATTGTTGTGTGAGTCATATGAGGTGCCTACTCCTATTGGTGCATCTATTGTTGCTAAGAAGGTTTGTAGAGATTGTCCCATTTACATCTTGCATAAAAAAATTGCCTTGTGATCTTGTTAAGTTGGATATGTTTGATTTTGATATCATTCTTGGGATGGATTGGTTGCATGCATACTATGCCTATATTGATTGTAGAACTCGCAGGGTCAAATTCCAATTCCCAAATGAACTCATCCTTGAGTGGGAGAGTCATGATATGATGGTCAAGAGTAGGTTCATCTCTTGCATTAAGGCCTATATGTTGATCTCTAAGGGCTCTCTTTATCATCTTGTGAGGGTTAGAGATATGGAGTCCAAAATCTTTCCCATAGAATCGGTTCCGGTTGTAAATGAGTTTCTTAATGTCTTTCCAAATGACCTTCCTGGTGTTCTTCCCAAAAGGAAACTAGATTTTGGTATAGAACTCCTCCCCGATACTCAACCCATTTCTATTCTCCCTTACCGTATGGCCCCGACGGAGTTGAAGGAGTAATTGAGAGATTTGTTGGAGAAAGGTTTTATTAGGCCTGGCCAATCACCTTGGGGTGCATTGGTGTTATTTGTGAAGAAGAAAGATGGGTCTCTTAGAATGTGTATTGACTACCNAAGTCGAAGGTGCTACTTGGGAGGCTAAAGCAGATATGCAAAAGCGATGCTTTCCCAAGATGGCCTTTAGGACTAGGTATGGGCAATTATGAATTTGTGATTATGTCTTTTTAGTTGACCAATGCACCGACCATCTTCATGGATCTAATGAATAGGGTCTTTAAACCCTACCTTGCTTTATTTGTTGTGGTATCTATTGATCATAAGTTGACCAATGCACCGACCATCTTCATGGATCTAATGAATAGGGTCTTTAAACCCTACCTTGATTTATTTGTTGTGGTATCTATTGATCATATTTTGATCTATTCTTTTAGAGAGGAAGAGCATATGGCTCATTTGAGGGTTGTGTTGCAAAGATTGAGGGAGGAGAAGTTGTATGCTAAATATGAAAAGTGTGAATTTTGGTTGAAAGAGGTTGCCTCCTAGGTCATGTGGTGATAGCGGATGGTATTAACGTGGATCCTAAGAAGACGGATATGATTAGAAATTAGCCTAGACCATTGACCCCATTGGATATTAGGAGCTTTTTAGGCTTAGTAGGTTACTATCGGAGATTTGTGAATGGGTTTTCTTCTATTGCTTCTGCTAGGACAAACTTTACTCAAAAGAAGGCTAAGTTTGTGTGGATCGATGAGTGTGAAAGGAGCTTCCAAACATTGAAAGATAAGCTTATGTCCGCTCCTATATTATTACTACTGGATGGGCTAGAGGGATTTGTTGTATATTGTGATGCTTCTAGAGTTGGTTTGGGTTGTGTAGTAATGCAAAATGGTAAGGTGATAGCCTATGCTTTTAGACAACTCAAAGTGCATGAAATGAATTATCCTATTCTTGATCTTGGGCTAGCCGTCGTGGTATTTGCATTAAAGAT
>DF360907.1:28423-56991 GCA_000787875.1 Solanum virginianum | reverse complement strand
ACTAGAAAGGGTTTTGATTCCATATGGGTTGTGGTTGATAGGATGACGAAACCTGCTCACCTTCTACCGGATAAGACTATATATGGGCTGAAGATTATGCTAGGTTGTGCACTCATGACTTGGTGAGGTTGTATGGGTTTCTTTTGTCCATCATATAGGATCGTGGAGCACAATTTACTTCAAATTTTTAGAGGTCTTTCCAAATAGGTCTTGGAACCAAGGTAAAGCTTAGTATGGCCTTTCACCCTCGGATGGCCAAGCCGAAAGAACTATCCAAATGCTTGAGAACATGCTTAGGGCTTGTGTATTGGAGCTTAAGGGTAGTTGGGATGATCATCTTCCATTGATTAAGTTTGCATATAGCAATAGCTATCATTCTAGTATTGGTATGACTCCTTTTGAGGCTCTCTATGGTAGACGTTGTAGATCACCGGTTGGGTGAGGTGGCTTTATTAGGTCCAAATCTGGTTATGAATGCTATGGAGAAGGTAAGGATAATTAGAAAAAGCTTGAAAACAGCTCAAAGTCACCAAAAGTCTTATGCCAATGTGAGAAGAAGGGAGCTTGAGTTTAAGTTTGATGATTGGGTCTACTTGAAGTTGTCACCCATGAAGGGTGTGGTCCATTTTGGTAAGAAGGGAAATTTAAACCCTAGATATGTGGGTCCTTATAGGGTGATGAGAAGGATTGGTAAGGTGGTCTACGAGTTGGATTTGCCTAGAGAAATGGAATTAGTTTATTCGATCTTTCATGTAAGTGTGTGGGCAATCCTAATGCTATTGTGCCTCTTTATGTTGTGGGGGTAGTTGAAGACAATTTGACATATGAAGAATTTCCAGTGGAGATCTTGGATAGGCAAGTAAAGAGGTTGAGGAACAAGGACATTGCTTTCGATAAGGTCCTTTAGAGAAACCAACAAGTCGAAGGTGCTACTTGGGAGGCTAAAGCAGATATGCAAAAGCGATGCTCTTATCTTTTCCACTCCACTAAAGCCTAAGGTATTGATATAAGTTCTTTATATGATCTCAAGTCTTCAGTTTAGCGCTCATGTCATTGCATACATTCATGTTTAAATTGACAAGTTCATGATGGTTTTACACATATTGAGTTTTTTGAAATGATATTTAAGTGCATTGTTGAATCCTTATGTGGGCTGAAATTTTTATGTTTGCATCTCTCATATACATTTCTTTGACATTCGGGGATGAATGTTCCCATGGGGGAGATATTGAAACGACCTCAAAAAGTGCCCGAAAATGTGCCTCAAAAGTGCCCAAAATTGTAATTTCCATATATCTCAAAATGCGTGCATCATATCAAAAATATGACTTCATGTTCTTGTTCAGGGAGTCAAATTGAGTGGAGAATGGGTCTAACCTCGATTTAAGAGCAATCATAGCAAAATTTGAAAATTGTAAAAATGCGATCTCTAGAAAAGATCCGCGCTCCTGGCGCAACGTGCCAAGGGTGCGCTACAGTGTATTTTGTGCACTATTTTTCTTGTCAAGTCCAAGACCTTTGGGTCTTGGGACTAAGTGTTCCCATATGTGAAATTGCCTATACTTAGCCTTATTTCACCCTCATATCATTCAAGACATTTCCAAATACTCACTCAAACACTTAGACAATATTTCATCTCCAATTTCAAGTCTCAAAAACTCATCAGGATCTTAAGGTTCTAATTCAAGCTTCAAGTCTCTATCTCCAATCTTCTTCAAGGATTCTCCAAAGTCAAGGTATATGGGTTTGTTTCATGGGTTCATTTCGCCCATGATGCCCAAGCTTCCTTTTATTCAAATTTGCATGATTTAAAGTTGATTTGCTCATGGGTCTCACTTATTATGAAATTCACTGGACACTATGTTGGGGTTTTATAAAATTATGATTGTTTTAGCATATTTGAGCTATAAATCTAAAATCTATGGTGAGATTTGATAAAGGGTTTTGATGTATATTGCTTGAGGGTGTTATCAAGTATTGATTGATGGTTTTACATTGGATTTTCTTGCATGATCTCATCCCTAAATTGCATGGTTTTACACTAGCACTACACACCCGCCAAGTGTTTGATAAAATATATGGTTATAGTTATCTTGAGGAATTGAAGGTCCAATGCATGTCTTATGAGTTGAATGACTATATGATGATGAAATGAACATACGTATATGGTTTTCTCCTATATAGTGTTGGAATGTGACTATGCCCTACTCGGGGGTTGCATGCCGGATAACTATATCGAGGGTTTTGTACCTTGATAACCATGTCAGGGGTTTGTACCTTGGTCACCACGGGTGTAGGGTGCGAAGATCCACCAACCATGTCGGGGGGTTTGTACTTTGATAACCATGTCGGGGGGAAAACTTCCATATTACAAATATCAAGAGTCAAGAGAGAGAGTCAAAGCTCATAGCATAAATACAAAACATATCCAACAACACCTCTAAAACTTAGATAATTAGCGGGGGCCAAGACAAGTTATCGGGCTCACCCTCATAGTCAACATATACAGAAAAGAAGATATTCTTGAAACATAGTATGAGATCATAAATATCATCCCCGAAATGGAGGACTTACCAAAGAGCTAAAGAGAAGTCGTACTAGCCACGTGGAGGAGGACGATCAAGTGGTGTGCTGGTTCCAACATGGTGACATCATGTGGGCATAGAGTATGCATTAGTACATTTGAATATACTAAGTATATAGGATGCAATGCAACAAGAGCTAAGTAACATAATTGAAATGTATAAGCATAGGCAATGAGTAACATATAACAATATGGCATACATGTGAGTGAGATGCTATGTAGTAAACCATGCTTATATAGAACATAATACATGCGCAAGAAGAGACCACTATCATATTGGTGGATCATCGCCCCTACCACCTTTAGTGATTGAGGTACCAACCCCATCGATTGGTTGGATTATCGTACCCTACCACCCCCATTGTCCCTATTCACTATCTCTTGTTGTATTTTATTGCTTCCGCCACCAAGGATGTGTAATGATATGTTAAGAGGCTTGCTTGGGATCCCTTCAGGTTCTCCATTGTGTCACATCTAGGCTCTAGGTTTGGGTCATGATAGTGTGTGGATGCGGGGGGATGGGTTTGGGGTTGGGGTACGGAATAGTAAAAAATATATTTAATTTAAAAAAATATTGAGGGGAATGGGGTGGCGGGCAGAGTGGGTTGGGAAGGGGTTTTGGGGGCCAGGTTAAGGGTAGGGTGATAATTTCTTATTTTTAAAGAAAACTTAAGAAGTTTTAATTTTTTTAATAGGAGTGGGGGGTGAAGAGTGCATAAAAGGATTTTGTTTAAAAACTTTTTACATGATCCTTACTATAATATGAGTATCCATTGGGTAACTCAATTTTACCCATTTAAAACATGAGTCTAGTTGGGCATTTTATCCATTTTCGCTTAACTCATTTTTGATCGACTCATATTCGACTAAAACTGCTCCTTTGCCACTTCTAGTCACGACAATCATAGTCATGTTTTGGTTCCAAAAAAGATTGAAATAGTCATAACATCTTGCATGAAGAAGGGGATAGGGAGTATTGACACAGAAACTCAATGGGAGCTGGATAGGATTGTGAAAAATTACAACAAGAGTAGTAAGAAAAGCTGAAGTTGCTTAGAATGCTGCCATTACAGTGAGTTTTTCTATGTTCATAGTTCCGTCTGCTTTCAAATACATGGTTAAAATCTAGTGTTACTTAGTTTTCTCTTTTCATTTTTTTTTTGAGTTTAACCTCAATGGTTGTTGCTGCATTGAAAGCAAGTGGAACTGGTAAGTCCTTTTCTATGATGAATCGCTATCTGAGTCAGATATTATATCAATCATACACCATGTTTGTTTTGTTTATGAGTCAGTGTAATGCATACCAGTGTTTCTTCTACCCTTGCCGATAATGCAAGAAGTTGTATTAGTGGTTAATGATGATCCTTAAGGGGTAATAATTAACCATGAACATTGATTTTCAACTCATGTTTTTTATTTGCTTTAGTTGTTTCATAGATTTAAGAAATGGTAAAGTTATTTATGGATCATTGGGCTAATGATAGATTAAGAAATTGTACAGATGTAATTGCACTTAATGTTTTGAATGCTGCCTTTTAGTGTTCATCTGACAACTTGTTTGCTTTACTGGATAAGTAACGTTAGCATAACTACTTTTAAACACCAACTTCGCATAACTTAAAAGCAAAATTATTATTAAAAAAAAGGTTATAATTGCACCAAAATCTACTTCTTTACTACTTTTGATATGATAAAATTATCTGTATCATTTAACTACTTTTAATTGTTGTACCAAATTAGTAATAAACAATTATTGTTAAACAGAAAGAGTATCTAATTTTAACATTTTCATCTTAGCGCTGAAACTATTTTTGAAACTTTCTTCTACTATCACTTCTCCACCTTCTTCTTCTTTTCCTCCTCCTCCTCCTCCTTTTTCAGCCGACGTAACCTCACCAGCAGAGGGACCAAAAAAGGTACCACCTAATAGCGAAAAAGGTACCACCTAAAACTCTAGATCTATTCCCTCCATTCATTTCTCATTGTCATGTGTATTACTTGTTGTAAAATAGTTGCCAACTTAAATAATCAAAAAAGAATTAATTATTTCTTACTTAATTTATTCTTAATATTAAAATATTCTAGAGTTAAGAGAAAAAGGTGAGATAAGTGGGGATTCAGGGGTTTAGACGAACCCAACAATTTTTTCGTAGATCCTGCATTCGTATTTGAAAAATATGTTTAATATGTGATTGCAAATACATATGTTTTCATTTAAATAAGTATATTTATTGTAAATATTATAATTTTATTTAAATAAATATATTGTTGAATCTATTATAATTTTTTCTTTATTATTTTTGTATGTAGTCTTTTATATTGTCGTGAAACACACGTGCATCACACGTACTTTCAACTAGTAGAAATAGAATGATCAACTTACACTACCAATAATCATTTTCTTAATAAGTGTAGCAAGAGAAAATTTGACAACTAAATCTGAACAGAGGAAGTAATAGATATTTGAAATCTATAATTAAAAGCTCAATATTATAAGAGTATTTAGCGTAAATTTAAAGAAAGAAAAAAGTATAACCTCCAGCAAAATTTATACTTGGAGAACCATGACGAATGATATTTCTCCAGCAGCCGTTGGTAGTGTAACCTCACAAGAAACCAAAGTTCTGAAACCAAAAAAGATAGTACCTAAAACTCAGGATCTTTTGATTGCTAATCATGTCATCTCAGGACATGTGCCCGATGGCTGTGGCAGGGTTGTGATTGTAAATAGAGGAGACAGTGGTGGCGACAGCGGCTAGCCTAATGGGAATGTGATTAGGTTGCTAATAAGATTTCTAGAGTTGAAAATAGGGTTAGGATTAGTTTAACATGATCAACGTCGATTGTTGAGATTAGAAACCTTAAAAGAAGGTTAGAGAATGGACTAGATCATGTTAGGAGTTTGTTGCAAAAGATTGAAGCTAAGGGGAAGCATAAGCTTACTTCAGTTAATAACAATCATAGTCTTGTTTTGGCTCATGGTCGTGGGGAAATTTGTTTTATATTGTCTTAAGATGCTCATGCATTGCACGTTCTCTAAATTAGTAGAAATAAAATGATAAACTTACTATACGAATAATATCTTTTTTAATAAGTGTACTAGGTGAAAATTTAACAACTAAATTTCAACGGAGGAAGTAATAGATATTTGAAATCTATAACTAAAAGGTCAAAATTATAAGGGTATTTAGCAAAAATTTAAAAGAAAAGAAATATATAATGGTATAGAAATCTAGAAATGGACACAAGATCCAAATAGTCACGAAAAACTTAGTCGTGTTTTGGTTGCAAACAAGATCAAAATAGTCATAATATCCCATATGAAGAGGGGCATAGAGAGTATGGATACAGAAACTCTGTGGGAGTTGGATAGGTTTGCGAAAAACTAGAACAAGAGTAGCATGAGAAAAGTTGAATGAAGTTACTCAGAATGCTGCCATTATGGTGAGTTTTTCTACGTTCATATTTTTGTTTGCGTTTATATACATGATTAACTATCTAGTGCTACTTAATTTCACTTTTGATTTTGTAAAGTTTAGACTCAATGGTTATTGTTACATTGAAGGCAAGTGGAACTGGTAAGTCCTTTTCTATGATGAATCATTTTTGGAGTTAGGCATTTTAGTCTTCATGTTTGTTTTGTTTATGAGTAGGTAAAGTGTATACCAGTGCTTCTTCTACCTATGTCGATAATGCAAAAAGTTGTAGCAGTGATTAAGGATGATCCTCTAGTGGTAATAACTAACCATGAGCATTGATGTTCAACTCATTTATTGTGTTTACTTTATCTTGTGCGTAATTTCATTTGTAGAAAGTTGTTTCAAAGATAAAGAAATTACAAAGTTTTTATGGATCATTAGGCTAAGGATAGATTAAGAAATTATAAAGCTGTAATTACACTTAACATTCTGAATGTTGCCTTTTTTTCATAATTAAGCTTGGGGCCTGGTGCCCAATATTATTGATTAAAAAACACTAGGCTCAAAATGATCCATTACAAAGAGATGGTCCAATTCAAAAAACCCAAGTGGAGGTCCAAATACCACTGCCTCCATTAATAAATAAAGCGTACTTAAGAAGCAAGGATTTCTTAAAGGAGGAAACCCTTCGTCTTCTTCAGACCATATGGAAAGATGTTTTCATGGCATCCATCCGCGAGCTTCCATCTTCTTACCTTTTGGATGTCCAACTATCTTCATTTGGATTTCTATCCATCTGTGATATACATCTTTCAAAGGTAAAAATGAGCATCCTTTGATCTTTCCTCCCTCTTAAGCCTGTGACCTGATTGTTTTATGGTGCAGGTAACCAATCCAGCAGTCATTCTTGGTGAAAAAGCCAAGTTCCATTTCTATATTCCACTCCATGTATGGTGATACCCATTCTTGCCTTTTCACCCCATATTTCTTGTGATCCTCTAACTCCTTTTGCACTTTTAGATGACCAAGTCGATCTATATTGTTGCTCTTACGACCGTCTTGGATCTTCATTAAATGCATATGCTAACTGTCAACCTGGTGAAAAGTTCTTTTTTGTTGATTTTGCCTTTTTTGTATACTGACTATAGCTTATGCTTAGTTAGTAGAAGCACAGAAGTGCCTTTATCTGTAAGATCACAAATTGTGCCAAGCCATGGTCATGCCTGCTTCATGTATGTACATGTATGGGACTATCTATGATTCTCCTTGTTCTTATCCTTAATGATGGAATCTGTCACTTGTCTATGTTTAGAATCTTTTTTACCATGATCGGTAGCTCTGTGAAAGACCAGTATTATTACATATCTTCTTTGTCAATAGCAATACTATCAATGTAGCAAGCAAACTGATTTGTCTCCCTGAATGCATGTTTTATCTTTATGTTTGAACTCTCCAGTAGCTTTTGAATGTCTTCTGCAACTTCAATTATATCCCTGCATGTTTAACATATTCTTAATGCTAAAAGAGTTTATTTCTACTAATATGTTTGCCATTCCTTGCAACTAACAAAACTGTAGAGACTTGCAAACTGCAATGATTTTAGCATACATATTTGTAGTATTACCAATGTGATCTGCCTCTACATAGACTAAGTCCCCTTGATTATCTCTTAGGAAAAAGGCATAAGAGCGTTTTCCTGGTTTGCCTCTACATGCTCCATTTGTATTACATTTGATCCACCCCATGCTAGGCAGCTTCCACTTGATAACTTTGTAGTACAATTTTGGCCTGAAGTTCTGAATTCACTCCTAGATCAGCCCATTTTCTTGGAATATCTACCCACTTAGGAAATTATAGTTTCATCAACCGGTAGATTATCCTTTCACACTTTTCATGAAGCACAAGGAAAGTTACATTTTTACCATGTTTGATATGATTCCTTCTTTTCCAAAGCTCCTATATTAGAATAGCAGGAATAGCCTTCATTATAGTTTTAGCTTTTAGGCTTTCAGCATAATCCCACCAGTCTGTGAGCACTGCTTTTAGTTGATTCCCTTCCATTCTAAAACCTGCAAAAGCAACAAACTACCTCCATAATGTTTGGGCTATAAGGGCTATTATAAAGAAGTGGTTCATAGTTTCCTCCCTTCCCAGATCACAATAGAACTTAGAAACAATAGGGATATTGCAACTCCTCAAGTTATCATCAGTAGAAACTCTTCCTTTCATCACTCTCCACAAGAAAAATAAAATTTTGTGGGGCAATCTATGAACCCAAACAATCTTGTATCACCCCACCCAAACATTTGTGTTGCCTTTCAGTGTTCATCTGATGACTTGTTTGTTTTATTGGATAAATAACTACTTCTAAATACCCACTTAGCGTAACATAAAAGCAAAATTATATAAAAAAAAGTTATAATGGCACAAAAATATACTTCTTGATCTAATAAAACTATCTATATCATTTAACTACTTTTAATCTGTGTATTTAATTAGTAGTAAACAATTACTATTAGATAGAAAGAGTATCTAATTTCAATATTTTTATCTCACCGCTGAAAGTGTTTTTGTAACTTTCTTCTACTATCACTTCCCTTTCTTCTTCTCTTCTCCTTTTTTATTTAATTCTAAAATCCTCAAAGTGGGGTTATTATTTATTTTTTAGGGTTTGGGATTTTTCATTTCTGATGATTCTAAAGAAAAATAATTGTCCGACAAAGTTTACATCTGGAGAAATCGTACAACCCAGAAACAAGAGATTTCTCCGGCCACTGCCGCTGACGTAACCTCACCAGCAGAGGACTGAAAATTGTAAGACCTAAAACTCGAGATCTATTCCCTCCATTCAATTTTCATTGTAATGTGTATTTGTTAGATTTACACAACCTATGGATTTGCCTAATCAAAGAACCAAGTTTGCAGATGTATTTCCCAAAAGTAAAAATAGAAGATGACACAGTATTTTTACGTGGAAAGACCTAACTCACAAAAGGTAAAAACCCATGACCTGTACCCATACAAGAATTTTCCCCAACTTCACTAAATCAAATGAGCCTCAATAAAAGATTACAAGATCCTAGTAATCTATGACACAACAAACTTCAAATAAACTATAACTACACATAAACCTCCTAAGACTTATGTTCCCCAAGTCTTTAAGTTGCCCTCAACTTGAATACACTACCTAATCTCAGTTTATAGATCACTGAGGTAAGTAGAACAACATGAATCAACAAAACAACGAAAATAATTTCTAAGACTCAAACTAGAATAATGAAACAGTTTTCTCAAATGACTCAAGACTCTAGAACTAGACTGACTCTTTTTCTTGCTTTTTGTCTCGATGATTGACTCTGAATATTTTTCCTCTTTTTAATCTTGTTGCTCAAGAAGTCTTCATTGAGTCAAACTACTTGATTCCCGGCTCAAGCTTTATTAGACTTCTTATTTGCTTGAAACTCTTGCTTCACATCATCTCCGTCCATAACCTGTATATTTTGAACTGAATTCATACTATGATGGTGCGTCCTTATCTCTAAGTACTCTATCCATTCAGCATCTTGTGGCTTCCTGTCTCTGCGTCTCAAAACCAATGCAATGAAAAACCTATCAATCAACATGTTTCATGATCCAATGTTCATCATCAAAACTCCTCTTGGCTTGACATATTCCTCCCTTATTATGATGATAAACCTCCTGAGTATCAGCATCCACCCATCTCGCTTGCAGCTACTAAGAGAGAACTTTAAGAATGAAATAGGTTAAACAAGGGTTATACACATTGCATAACTCATATGTTACTTCCCCCTTTTGGCATCATCAAAAAACTAACTTTGAAACAATCTTACTAAAAATGAGTACGCATAATCAAAATGCACAGAGTTAGCTCCAAAAGACAGACTGAACCAAGAATATCTTGTATGTATTTAACATAGCAAAATTACATGTAAGTACAACATACAAGAGCAGTCCAAGAATAGAAAATAACCCAAAAATAACTATTTAGCATCCTAACATAGTGATTGATATGATAAGCGGCTTTAAAAAATATGGATATATTAGAGAAACAAGTCAGGTGAAGGGAGCAGTGGAGGCAATCAACAGGGTCATCTTGTGGACAATCTCAGCCTATTCAGCCTATTCCTTGTTCAGTCTACCTTCAAGATCAGATAACCTGGTAAGTAAAGCACTTTTCTCCTCCATAAAATCCGGATGGGCATTGGCTAGTTCCATCATCTTGGCATCCAAGGGAAGTTGAAATCTATGAATAGGAGTGCCAGCATGCTGCATATAAATAAGTAAAGAACCATGGTTCACTTTTCCAAGTACGTCTTTGGTAGCCTGCATGGTCCAGACTTGGAAAGTAATAGAGAATGCCTCAAAGATTGGAGATAACCAAAAGCCATAAGGAAGAGCATGCCAATTTTTATCTTGGACCAAGACACACTGCATATGCTAAAGAATGAGACTGGTAGATTAATGGGAACATCTGAATCAACTAGTTCCATCACATTCAAGTCAAGAAAATTTGCCTCAGATCTTCTTTCCTTCTAAGGAATGAGAATTTTGTGGACCACATCGAAGTATAGACGGTGAAGAGAGGATATGTATTTATGCTGAATGCTCTTGTGCTGAGCTAAGGTTAGGTTACTAGAGAATTTTCGAGTGATTTCCAGAGCAAATGGTAAATTTTCAAGAGGTGGCCAGTCATGGCAGACATAATGAGCCTAGGCCTTAGCAGGAATCCCTAGAATATGCCCTATATCAGAAACCACAAGTGCTATTGGTTTTCCTATAACAGGGGTGGAATACAGAGTCATGCACCGTGCCCCTCTTATAGAACTTATATATCTCAGGCTTTGCAATGTTCCTTTGAGAATTCCCCAAGAAAAATATGTCAGACTAGCCCTGATAAACTAGTTTAGATAAAAGAACATCCATATCAGACCCCCTCATGCCTTGTAATAACTCAGCCCCAAATGAAGGAGTGCTTTTAAAAGTGAATAAGGGAGAGGAAATGTGGGTCAGTTTGGTCGACAAGAGGCTGCTTACCATCACTCTCTATCTCAGAATCATCAAAAAGGAATAGGTGGAGATATATTTTCTCCCAACTAGAAGATGCCCTAGATTTTGGAGAGTTTTTGGTTGTGGTAGAGGATTTCTTGGGCGAGAGAGCAAGACGTGAGTGACGGGGTTTGGGAATCATATATTTGCTCACATTTTTCCTAACTTGCCTTATCAATAGGTCATCCTGTGAAAAAGAGGAACCAGGAGCACTCTAGTGTTTCTTGCTCCAATAGAGGGCCTTTTGAAGAGTATTGTCATCTTGTTATTTTCGACTTCGAATCTGGGGTACCCTAGAAGAAGCAGAGATTGGAACATTTTCAGGAGAGGGAAAATCATCAAAGACTTCAATTGGTTCTCTGGTGTTTTTCCTCAAATGATGGCATATCCACCTGGAGGGTGATGCATTAGTGGATGGAATGTCAGATGGTGGAGCATCATGAGAAATAGATTGACTAGGAATGATATTCAACCATTCAACCCTTCAAGAGTATATGAAGAAGAAGAAGAAGAAGAAGAAGCACAGGGAGGAGAAGGGTTTAAGGAAGCTTGAAAAAATGGATTTAGGAGTGACCTCTAATTTACAAAGTCAGAGAATTGTAGTGGTAAGGGTGGTGGTAAATTGGTTGTTTCATGGACCACGATTGCAAGGGAATCATCGTGTTCTGGTTCCTAGGGCTGGGGATTTTGGGAGTTTTGGGGAGATGCCATTAAAGGATGAGTTTTTCTTAAGTGGAAGGTTTTAGATGGTTCACTTTATAGAGAAACATAAGAAGTGGAAGAGTTGGGTAGTGAAGAGTTTAAGGGGTAAGAAGGCTGAATTTGAATGGCAAAAGGTGAGGTGAGTGATATGATTACTACCATCATGTGTCAGTGTGAATGAATGTTTGAGTTTTGGCGGCAAAGTAATGATGATGACATGGAAAGGAGAGAATAGGTCAAAGTACCTACTTTATCCACCAATCACTATATTGAACACAAAATATTTGTTGCCTGATTTAATTTCAGCTTTCCCTTAGCCTTTGCACTTGAGCTAGTAACCTGCATACTATAAAACACAACAAGTAGACTTAATCTATGTTTCTGAATATTGGTAAGCACTATATGCAAGACTTGAACTGAGAACTTATCCTAGATGTTTTTACAAAGATAAGATTTTCTAGCCAATCACTGAGGGGAGTTTATGCAATCTTAATCATCCCCAAGTCTAATTTAATTTTTTCAAAATGTTCTATACTTAGTGCTTTAGTGAAAATGTCAACAATTTAATTCTCAGTAGGACAAAACATTATTGAAATAAGACCTTTTTCTACATTGTCACAAAGAAAGTGGTGCCTTATGGCAATATGCTTAGCTCTTTTATGTTGTACATGATTCTTTGCAATATTAATAGCACTAGTGTTGTCACATAAGATAGGAACACACCCAACATCCATACTAGAATCCATCAATTATTGTTTAACCCAGAGTACTTGTGCAAAGCAAGACCCAGCAGCTACATATTCAGCCTCAGCAGTTAATAAGGCTATTGAATTTTGTTTCTTAGTGGACCAGGAAATTAAACATATTCCAATAAAGTGAGCCATACCTGAAGTACTTTTTTTGTCCACTAAGTAACTAGCATAGTCAGCATCACTATACCCTACAAGATTAAAATTGCTGCCTTTAGAGTACCAAAGTCCTAAGTCTAAAGTTCCCTTGAAATATTTGAAGATTTTTTTCACAACCTTGAGGTTTGACTCCTTGGAATTAGCTTGAAATCTAGCACAGAGGCCCGCACCAAAGACAATGTCAGGTCTACTGGCAGTGAGATATAAGAGAGACTCAAACATTTCTCTATACATCTTTTGTTCTATTGGTACCCCCTTCTTATCCATATCCAGCTTTGTAGCAATGGCAATAGGAGTATTTATATCCTTAATATCCTCTATTTTAAGCCTTTTGAGAAGCTCCTTCATATACTTTTGTTGATGAATGAGAGTTCCAGTAGGACTCTGTTTGATTTGTAGCCCTAAGAAGAAGTTAAGTTCCCCTATCATGCTCATCTTAAATTCTTTATTCATTAGCTTCGCAAATTCTTCAGTCATTAGCATATTTGTTGATCTAAAAATGATATCATCAATATATACCTGCACAATCAACAAATCTTTGCCTTTTGTTTTTAGAAATAATGTATTATCAATTATACCTCTAGTGTGTCCATGATCTAAGAGGAACTTTGACAATCTTTAATAGTAAGCTTGAGGAGCTTGTTTCAGCCTATACAATGCCTTATCCAACTTATACACATGATTTGGAAATTTAGAACTTTTAAATCCAGGGGGTTGCTTCACATATACCTCCTCCTTCAAATAGCCACTTAAGAAGGCACTCTTAACATCTATTTGGTAAAGAGTGAACTACTTGTAGGCTGCAAAAGCTATGAGTAACCTATTAGCTTCAAGTCTGGCAATTGGAGTAAAGGTCTCACCATAGTCCATACCTTCTTTTTGATTGTACCCTTGGACCACCAGTCTTGCTTTGTGCCTTGTAATTGTTCCATGCTTATCAAGTTTGTTCCTGAACACTTATTTTGTGCCTATGATAGTCCTTCTTTTTGGCTTAGGCACAAGATGTCATACCTTGCATCATTTAAACTAATTTAGCTCTTCCTGCATTGCTAGTATCAAATCTTCATCCTCCTATGCTTCCCCTACCTTTTTTTGTTCCATCATTGACAAAAAGGCTTGGAATGTACACAGATTCTTCATCCTTGCTCTAGTTGTGATTCCAGAAGTTAGATCAGTTAGCACATTTCCTAAGGGATGTTAGTCTTGATATTTGTAACTTTTTACCACAAACCCTTGAGGTTGTTTAGCATCTGTAGATTCTGATTGGGCAGATCCTTAATCAGTAGATTGAATTCTAGAATCTGTAGTTCCCCCTGACTGAGAGGTTTTAGGTTGTCCTATAGTAAGACAGGATTATGCTGCAGATGAACCAGGTTCCATTTGTTGTTCCTCTATCCTGCATGCCAGCTCGTAGTCATCCTGCAGGTCAGTCTAAAAAAAAAACACTACTTTATTCATCAAAAACCTCATCATTTCTGGCATTAAATTTTTCCAAGTTATGTTTACCATTATTATGAACATAGCATTTGCAGCCAAATGTTCTAAAGTGAGAGATATTGGGTTTTCTACCTCTAAGAAATTCATAGGGAGTTTTGTTCAAGATTGGCCTCAACATCCATATATTTAGAATGTAAGCAACAATGTTTATGGCTTCAACCCAAAGAGTTTTAGCCAAGTTACTAGCAATCATCATTGTTCTTGCCATATCTTCTAAAGTCCTATTTTTCCTTTCTACTACACTATTTTGTTGTGGTGTCCTAAGAGTAGAGAAATTATGATCTATACCATTTGTTGAGCAGAATTCTAGAATTTTTTGCATTTTTGAATTCTGTTCCATGGTCAGATCTTATGAAAATTAAGAAAGTCTCCAACCTCTTTTCCATTTTCTTGATGAAAATAGAAAAGAGATCGAAGGACTCTTCTTGAGAAGCTAAAAATAGTGTCTAAATAAACCTTTAGTAATCATCCATAATGACAAATATATACCTTTTACATCCTCCACTTCTTACCCTCATGGGTTCACATAGATCAATGTGGACTAATTCCAAGCACTTGATTGTACTTACCTGGTTCTTTGACTTGAAGAATGATATTACTTTCTTCCCTCTTACATATACACTGCATACTTTGTTCTCTTTGATCTTAGTTTTAGGCAACCCTATAACCATGTCCGTTGATGCCAGAGTGTTTAATTGCTTCAAACTTGCATGTCCAAGTGTTTTGTGCCAAAGTAAATGATCATCAGCAATGACACTCAAGAATTTAAATTTTTTACCTAGCATTCCCATAATGTCAACCTTGTACACATTCTTATACCTTGAGGCTAGAAGGACTATCTCCTTTGTGTCCAACTTTTTTACCCTGCAACCTACAGAAGTGAATGTTACCTTGTTACCTTTATCATATGACTAAGATATACTTAATAGGTTATGCTTCAATCTATCCATATAGTAGACTTCTTCCAAAGCCCTTGATTCATTTCTTCGAATCTTCCCAAATCCAACAACAGTGCCTTTTCTTCCATCTCCGAAGGTAACTTTTCCCCCTTTTATAGGTATAAGTAAAAAGAATGTGTGTTTGTCTCCAGTCATATACCTTGAGCAAGCACTCCATATACAATTTCTTTCTTTCATTCACTACAACCTGCAAAACAAATCAGGGGTTAGTTTTAAGAACCAAGACTAGCTTGGGTCCTTTCCTATTGTAAAAAGGATGAAAGAGATCTCTTTTTGTCCAACAAGGTAACATTTTCCTTGACTTATTTCTTTTATCATTCTTGTGCCACTTTTGTTTACATGACTAGTGTTCCTATTCTTAACATTATTTGCAATTGGACACACAGTAGTAGGATGATCAATTTTACCATAGAGGTAGCACAGGTCAGTAGTTGTGGCATTCTCATGATAGAATCCTATTCTAGCTTTCTCATTATGACTCCTATTTCCTAGGTGATTCACTATTCTAGATGACTGAGTCCACCTATTTGCCCTATCTAAATCTAATTTTAGGATGGAGATTTCCTGACTTAGTTTTCTGACCTTCTTTTTTTCACTAAAGAACTCCACTTTAAATTCTTTCAATTCAGTTTCAATCATTTGATGTTCATCACTCATTTTACTCTTACCCTTTTCAACCACTGTTAACTTAAGTATCTTAAACTTTAATTTTAGCACAAGGGCATCAAGATTTTCAACCTGTTTCTTCAACTTGGAATTCTCTTCATTTTCTTCTTTCAGACAGTTTTTGACCTCAAGACTTTCAAACTTTTGATTTGAAAAGTCTTTGATCAGCTAATCTTTTTCATTAGCTATTTCTTGAAAATCATCCATAAACCTATTCAATAGCAAGATTAGCTTTCTTTTTGGAAAAAGGTGTAACTTTTCTTTCAATTCAAGAATGCTTACCTCAGACTTGTCATCCTCCTCAAGATCTGAATCCTTAGCAGCTATGAAAGAATTTTTGTCTATATTTTCAGTATCTGGCTCCTCCATTCTAGATCCCCAAGCAGCCATCATAGCATACTCCTCTTTCTCCATTTGCTTAGCAACTTTTTCTTTCATTTCTTTCTCAGATCTTTCCTTTTTTCACTCAATTTCCTATTGTGGACACTGTTTGATATGATGATCAATTCTTCTATATTTGTAGCTCTCAGTTGATTCTTATCGCTCTCAATTGATTCTTATCATCATAACATTACTTTCTGAGTCTTCTGACCACTTCCTACTACATATTTCTCGTTTGTCTCTTCCTTTCCCTTTCCTAAGGAACTCCTTTAAATTTTTTGCTAGAAATGCGCTGATCCTCATCCAAATCTTATCTTTCATCATCAGAAACAGCCTTCAGAGCCAATGATTTCTCACCTGCTACTATTTCCTTCTTTTGACCTTCCATTTTCATTTCATATGTCCTAAGGTTTCCAACAAGTTCATTTAGAGTCATAGTTTCAATATTCTTAGCTTCTTTGATGGCAGTAACTTTCACATCCCACTAAGCTTTGGGTAAATTTCTCTGAACCTTATCAACTTGTTCCTCAATAGTAAGTACCTTACCCAAGGAGGCCATTTCATTGACGAGCAATGTAAGTCTTTCCATCATATCCTATAGAGACTCATTTTCCTTCATCTTGAAGGTTTTATACTCGGTAAATAGCATGGCTACCCTGAACTTACGAACTTGAGTATTTTCTTCATAAGCAATCGTCACAGCATCCCAAATCTGTTTAGCTGTAGTACAATTCAATATCCTGTTATGCTCATCAGGTCGCAGTCCACAGACCAAAATGTTCTTGACTTAGCATTTTTCCTCATAGTCACAAGATCGTCACCAGTGAACTCCCTTCATTCTTTAGGAACTTGTTGACTTTCCATAGTTTTCATGGGAATGGTAGGTCCAATAGTAATCCTATCCCAGAGCTCGTAGTCTTGTTCTTACATGATGTCCTTTATTCTCCCCTTCCACCAACCATTGTGAGTCTCATTAAAGAGTGGTGCTCTTACAGATGATTGTCCTTCTCCATGTCCAAGAGGTAATGCAGTATTCATTTTGATCAGTTATTAGGTATTAGCCTTTGATAAGAACACCCGCTCTAATACCACTTGTTAGATTTTCACAAGCCTACGGATTTGCCTAATCGAAGAACCAAGTTTATAGTCGTGTTTCCCGTAAGTAAAAAAAAAGATGACACAGCATATTTACGTAGAAACATCCAAATCACAAAAGGTGAAAAATCACGATCTGTACCCCTAGAGGAATTTTTCTCAACTTCACTAAATCAAATAAGCCTCAATAAAAGATTACAAGATCCTAGTAATCTATGACACAACAAACTTCAAATAAACTACAGCTATACATAAACCTCCCAAGGCTTATGTTCCCCAAGTCTTTGAGTTGCCCTCAACTTGAAGACACTACCTAATCTCAGTTTATAAATCACTGAGCTAAGTAGAACAACATGAATCAACAAAACAATGAAAATAATTTCTAAAACTCAAACTAAAACAATGAAACAGTTTTCTCAAATGACTCAAGACTCTAGAACTGGACTTACTCTTTTTCTTGTTTGTTGTCTTAGTTATTATCTCTGAATATTTTTCCTCTTTTAAATCTTGTTGGTCAGGAAGTCTTCGTCTAGTCAAACTCCTTGATTCCCACCTCAAGCTTCATTAGACTTCTTATTCACTTGAAACTCTTTCTTCACATCAACTCCTTCCATTACCTGTATTTTCTCAAATGACTTCCTATTTTGATAGTGTGTCCTTATCTCTAAGTACTCTATCCATTCCGCAACTTGTGGCATCCTATCTGTGCATCTCAGAACCAGTGCAATGAAGAACCTGATCAATCAACATGCTTCATGATCCAATGTTCATCATCAAAACTCCTATTGGCTTAACAGTATTACGTGTTCCAAAACTTGTTGTCAACTTAAATAATCAAGAAAGAATTAATTATTTTCTTACTTAATTTATTCTTAATATTAAATTATTCTAAAGTTAAGAGAAAAGGCAGAGCTAAGTGGGGGTTCGAGGATTTAAACACTCCCAATAGTTTTTTCATAGATCCTGCATTTGTATTAAAAAATATGCTTAATAAGTGACTGCAAATACATATTTTTCATTTAAATAAATATATTTATTGCAAAAATATTATAATTATTTTTGAATAAATATATTATTGCATCTTTTCTAATCTATTCTTTATTATTTCTATATGCAGTCTTTTATATTATTGTGTGACATACATGCATCGAACATACTCTAAATTGATAGGAATAAAATGATAAACTTACATTATTATCAATTTTCAGTTTTATGCTTTGAGTTTGGAGACAAACACACTTCTGCTCTTACTATTTGGATTTTTGTGTTGCGCTTCAAGTGAATATTTTGGATTTTCATTCTTCAGTTCTTCGTTGTAAGTTCTTAATTATGCAAACATCTATTATGATCACTTTTAATACAAAAAATATGAGTAGCTAAATCCACCTAGGGTTATCGGAGCCATGAAGAATTAACAAAGTAAAAATCAAATAATTTTTAATCCTTGGAAAATGTGCATGCATGTGTTATTTATCTCTTCATTTTGACTATTTTTTAATGGTGGCAAACATTAGAACTCACCTTATTCTTACTAGCCAGCCTACGGGGTTAATGAATGGGAAAAGGGATATATAGCAAAATTTGACATGATTACACTCATCTAATTAGCTTGAATAGCCTAAGGGGTAGCTATATCTGGGAATAGGGTAAGGGTTAATAATGCATACACCCCAAGTTGCATGGTGAAATTCGTCTATAATCCTGCCCAAGGACTTAGGTGAACATAACTTACCAGTTCTGCAAGTACACACTAGAAAAGGATACAATAATGAGGTTATACTGCGTTAGAAATTCATGGGAAATACAATACCCTAATTATCTTCTCTCACTAATTTTGTAATACTTGCATCCTATTTGACATTAGGATAGGTTTATTTAATATCTTATTACATCACAAACCCCCTTTGGAAATAAGATGACTAATTCTTCAAAGTTGTTTTGACTACTCCAAGTCTAGACCATATTCCTTGTAGGATCAACCCTAACCATTATTAGGTTCTATATTTGAAAAGCAGTCACTTACAATTCAATTGGCAAGTATAATATGGGAGTGATCAACACAACAAAGAGGAACTATACTGTGACAAAACAAGAGTTATTTGCTCTGGTCTTTGCATTTGAAAAGTTCAGATTTTACTTTTTGGTAACCAAAGTCATTGTGCATACCGATCATTCAGCTTGTACTTATATTTCTTACCTCTTGAAATAATTTAATAAGTTATTCTCCATATCTTGTCTTTTACATGGTATAAGAGCATAGACTTTTCATTTTGATTGGTTTCAAGGCTGATCTTATTTTTTATCTATTAGTAAGAAAGAGTGGAAAGATTTCAAATCAATTGCTTTAAAGTGGTCATTCTTTGTCAGCACCATGGCAGAAGGAGATAAAGCACCTTTCCCACCATACAAGTCTTCTCCAGCAACAGGGTGTGAAATGAATGTCGTTTACATGCCACTTGTTCCTCTTGTTTTTCCTTCACGCATCGGTGTGTGGAGTCACCTACTTCAGTAATATTGTTCAAGATTTGACTTCTAGAGTTGTATCATCAGGTTTGATGAATTCCAATCTAGTTTGTATTTTTAAACATCATTTGAAGAAAATGCTCAACCTTCTAGGTTCTTCTATTTTCTTAGTTTTTAGGATAGAATTTGGTATCTATTTTGGTGAGTTTGTAACTACTGGACTTTGCTTGGGATTGCATAACTATTGATTAGTGTTTTCCTATTGGTTCCTTAATTTCTCATCACTGGCATTGTCCAACTTGTTTGGTATTTTTAAAATATGGAATTCTTGGGTATCCTCTAATAATTTTTGGTGGAACATTTGTTATATTCGAAACCTTTTGAATAATATATGTTGGATCATTATTGGTTTCTCCAATAGTTAGTATTTTTGGTATTTGGACAATAAGCAAGGAGGAAATATGACTACATATAAGAGGGATGAAGTAAGTTTTGTTTCAGCAAATGAGTTTGCTACATTCATGTTGTATCAAAAATCACTGTAGCAATCCACTTCAGTTGATAGTTTTGCTGAGTTAGTTAAATGTGTCTTATCACCTCTTCAAATAATTGGGTAATTGATTCTGGCACCACAAATCACATGACAGGTAATCCTAACTCTCTACTGGCATTAAGGTTCTATTGATCAGTGCTAGGCCACTGTCATTTTTTTCTTGTCATGCCCAATTATAAACTACTCCTTCATTTTAATTTATTTGACCAAATATTTTTAATAAAGGTAACTTTAGCTCTATATTTATTGTTTTCTTGTTTAACATAGGACTTTTACAATTGAGCGAAGAGTCTTTCGAAAACAACTTCTCTATCTCCATGCTGTGTTCTCAAATTTACATGATTTAATTTAGATATGTCATTTTGATGTATATGCTTATGCAAGGCTAATAAATTAAACTCGACCTTATACATGCTTTGGAAAAGATATTAAATGATATATATGCATGCTCTGACTGTTCTCCTTTCGGTTCTTTCATTATGTTTACGATTTTGAAAACCTATCTCACTATTTTTATGTATGTCATTTAATCTGATTAGGCTAGTGTCTCTTACATATTTAGTATATTTCACGTACTAATCACATACTTTCTCCGTGATGTATCCTTTTATGATGTAGATTTTGATGCTTGTCCCCATACTGATAGCTAGGGCGATTATAGTTGTTCCATATAGCAGTTGGTGAGGCCTCCTCATTCAGGAACTTCATGAATTACTTTTAGATAGACTTAGTTTTCTTTCATTTCTTTATTTTAGCTGAGGTAGCAGGGGTTTATATCTTAAGTCCATGGACCTTAAGTCCATGCATTTACTTATCCTCAAATAAATAAAAGGACACTATCACTATTTCTAACAACAGAGAAAGAATGAATATGGTTGATTCTACTTGCGATCTTACAAACATACAAACTTTAATATTTCAGTCCTCCCTAGTCATAACAATACATAAGTACTACAATTATCAAAAAATCAATTCATGAATTTCAGATTTCATTTGACGATTACTGGTTGATATTGAGCATATTAACATTTGTATTTTGTTTCATCTTCATTGCATTTATTAATCTTGAGTGGTGATGTAGTAAAGGGTTTGGTTTTTCTTTCTATTTGATTGAAATAATTGACAACTATTCTGTTGTGGTTGAGATTAACTTGTGAAATTCTTAATATTAGTTGATTTCGTATTGTCATATCTAGAGACTATTGTAATGACCTTAGTGGACATCATTAGAAATTCTCCAAAAATTACAGTATACCCCTTCCCTTAGCTTCTTTAGGTGTAATTTAATCAATTTATGTTGTTGGTTTTAGGAAAATAGTGCGATTTTTTTAGTTTTAAAGGCTTAAGTTAGTTAAAAGTGAATTTTGATACCATTTGGAGTTTCAAGTTTTGGAATGGAATTCCGACAATCCATCGATTCTGGAATATCAAAATTAGTCTAGAGCGCGTTCATTTTCATATTTGAGGTCCAAAGTTGGAAAGTTTGATTTTAAATGTGTTAAGTTTGACTTTCGTCAATATTTTGAGTTTGGATTCTCATATTGGATTTCCAATGGTTCCGTTGGACTCAAGAGATGATTTTAGGCCTAGGAGAGGCATCCTGAGGATATTTTGATCTTTTTGGATTTTTGACTAATTTAGTTATGCTTTATCGGGTTTAGGGACAAGGAGACCTCGGATTCGATTTTTGATGGCTCCACTGAGAATGGAATATCGATTTAGCAGGGTAGCATATATGGATTATGTGAATGGGGTTCCGAACGAATCTCGAGGGCCTGATTAGAGACTTAGCTAATATTTCAAAATCTGATTCTGGCACATGCATTTTAGTTTTGCGATTGCAATGGTTGTCCAACTTGTTTGGTATTTTTAAAATATGGAATTCTTGGGTATCCTCTAATAATTTTTGGTGGAACATTTGTGGGATTGCAATGGGGTCCGCACGATCTTGATTTTCTACTTTCTCCTTCTCCACGATCGCAATGCATCACCCAGTAGGATGTTCTTCGCGATAGCGATGGGTCGTGTCCTATGTGCTCCACATTGTGGGGAATAGTAACTTGTGAGAATAATAAAATATCGAGAAACCTCCTTTTTCCACCATTTTTGAAATGTTGGACCTCTTGTTGACGATTTTTTAGGAAATTTTTCAAGGAACAACTAATTCTCTTAATTTCATCATTTTGTTTTTTTTTTTTTTTTTTTTTTTTTTTTTTTTTTTTTTTTTTTTTTTTGATTTTGACTTTAAATTCTTGGTTTTGAAATCCAAAATCCCATGATTTTTACATGATCCAAGTAGAAGATTTCAAGTTCGTTTTCAGTCAAATTTTATGAATTGTTCACTCATGAGCTTTCTTTTTCATACTAAACCTCATTTTAAACACTATTTTTAGATTTGACTTTTTTAAAATTATTCAATTTTTGAATCATTTTACCCTCGGCCATGAATTATTATAATATGGATATGGATAGATTCCTTATGATGTGTGTATTACGTTCATGATAATGGGCTGTCATTTCGGAAGTTGATTTCGTGATTTGGCCATCCTATTGAACTGTTCGTATGCGGTTCAACCTTAAGGTAAGTTTGACTAATCCTTCTAGAAGTTGACATTGGGTAATTGGATATTCATATATATTAGACTATGGGATGGGATCGTGCCATGTTGATTGGGAGTAATATTGTGATATCCATGAAGTAGTTATACTTGTTAGCATACTTATTTGTGAAATTGATATATTCTTGTGGTTATGACCTTTTTATTTCATAATTGATACTATTGATGCACTCGTGGAATAAATTGAGAATTGTGATGGGTTGTGAAGACATAATGTTGAGGCATGTTTTATAATGAGAAACAAGCTTTTAAGTTGAATTATAACTTGTGTCGTATTTTTTCAAGGATTAAAAGGAAACTTTTTATTTATGATTAAGCTATAGAGACTTTACCACTTAATTATATACATGAACAAACAATTTATAGAATTTTCTTTTACTCATTCTCATGCATCTTTACTATGGAGACTTGTGATGAAATACCTTTTTTTGAAAGAAAATGTAATACTTTTAGAAAACCCTTAATTGACTACGTGTGGGTGGCAAGGCTATGAATATATTGGGATTGTGTGAGAGGTATGTGGTCTACAAGACCCCCCGAGTCCCTTAATCTAAGGAGTCATTGGTCAACGGGGATGTATACCACAAAATGTGGGACAATCTTGATTCCACGTACATCATTCATACATTGTACATGTTGTACTGCTTGATATTACCTTACTTGTTATTTCTGAAACTGTATGTTTACTTTATTTTGTGTCGTGCTATGTAAATTGGCAGCGCCAATTCGAACTGGGTTTTCCTGTATGCAGATAGAAGCATCCTTAGTTTATTACATTGTATGCTTAATTCCTAATACTTAGTTAGTCAAACCTATCGGGTGCATATTATTTATAATCACCCTTACCTTTTCCCTCCGCAGATTCCAAATAGAGATTCACCCGAGATAGTTGATTGATTGTGCAGTTGGCCCTTCTCAGATCTAGTGGTGAGACTTAGGGCTTCAAGTTTCCATTGGATGTTATCCTTAGTTTAGTAGCCGTTATTTACTTATCGGAGACTAAGTTGTACGTATTTAATCCAGTATTATGGTAGATGCTCTTTATAACTCCTAAAACTAAGTTTTGGGATATGGCTTCTATTTTATGGCTTTGGCTACTTATCTATTTACCTACTTAGGTACCTCTATTCGAGTTTACTTTATTGTTTAGTCGACTTTTCAGTGTCTCTTAGTCATGACCCCATTTTTGGGTCGTGATAAAGTTAGTATCAGAGTTTTGAGGTTCATCAATCTCACGAGTTGAAGAGCAGAGTATCTAGTAAAATCTCGCCAATTAGTATTTAGACATCCATATCTATCTTCGAGAGGCTATAGGATACTAATTGGGATAAACTTCTTTTGTTAGTTCCTTTCGTGTGTTTCTCTCATATCAAAATATTTGAATACCTTTAATCCACTCTTTCTATGTAGATATCGAGGACCAATGCTAGAGATGTGGATAGTGAGCCTATATTTGTTATTTGAGCCCCAGTACGTGGGGCGAGGTAGGGGCTATGGGAGATCTAGAGGCCGAGTTAGAGGAGAAGCACTATCATGAGGATAAACCTACACTTTTAGACTCTATGTTGGCACTTCAAGAGCTACTAGTTCAACTATTGGCGAGACTGGAGTATACCCCTACCGCTGGTGCCATTTTGAGTATTTCAGCTCCTTTCATACATGTTGGTCCGTCCAATCTATTTAGGGACTTAATGTTTAATTTCAGACTACAAGATGATTTTTAGTGCCTTTTATTGCACCATCAAGATTCTTAGCCGCATAATTTCTACTAGTGGTGATATTTTACTATTTGAGCAGAACACTTCAAGTGGTTTATGAGATTGGCTCCAACTAGGTTTGATGGTACGTCAAGATATGGAGCTTGTGACTTCTTAATAGAGTGTTATGATTAGTTGTATAATTTGGGCATCCTAGATGTTCAGATCACTAGTATGGATAGGGAGTAGTTGAGATTAGTTCTTGTATGACAGGCTAGTTAACACTCCTATAATGGGTTGGTAGCAATTAATAGAGTTATTCCTTAAGAGGATTACAACCTTTGTGATTGGCACTGAGATGAGTTTAACAAATTGGAGCAGGGTTCTACAACAATGCTTGAGTATAAGGCCTGCTTTCATGAGTTATTCCATTATGCTACATCTAGTATTTCAACTGAGTTTGAGAGGATTCACAAGCTCGTCAAAAGGTTTACTGGTTACCTTTAGAAGGCCACATCCTTTCTTATGTTATTTGGTAGTTCCTTTCAGAGTATTGATAACCATGCAAGGATGGTGAGGTAAGGTGGTGGCAAGGTAGGGTGGTGGCAAGAGGTATCTCACCACGGCCAGTTTGGCAATCATTCATTCAGAGGTAGAGATCATCGAAGAAATGGCATCAAGGCTACCAGGGTAGGCCAGTCTAATCAGTTATTTAGGACACCAAGGATACATGTAGATACAGATCTGCCCAAGTTGGATATGGCAGTTCATCAGGTTAAGGAGGGTGTACAGGTTCCTTAGGCTATTCTTCCTAGGGTTCCAATCCCTATGGTTGTTATGTGTGTGATGAGTTTGGCCATCAGGCTGAGGATTTCCCTAGCCATACTCATGTTTCTTTCCTGCTGGTGACACAAATAACTCGATCTACACTAGCTCCAGCAGTTAGAGGTGTCTCTTAGAGTATTAGGGGTGGTGTCAGGAGTGGCAGAGGTGGAACTCGAGGTGGTACTCATAGTTTATCACAAGATAGTATAGAAAGTAGGGTATGTTATACTGTTCTAGGTAAGGCTAAGGCAGAGACCTCTAATGTAGTAATCACATGTATTATTTTGATTTTTCATTGTTCCACTTCAGTAATATTTGATCCGGCATCCACTTATTCATATATGTTGACCTATTTTGCTTCGAAGCTCAATGGTATGTATGAGCCTCTTGATGAACCTATTTGTTCCACCTCGATGGATGAGTCCTTAATGGTGAATCATGTTTATCGAGGTTGTATAGTGGTGTTTTCAAGTAGGGAGACCCAATCCGACTTGATTCTCTTAGAAATGGTCAATTTTGATGTAATATTGGGCATGGATTGGTGATCACCTCATCATGTGATTCTTTATTGTTATGCCAAATTGTGACCTTAGCATAACCAGGTTTGCTTGAGTTAGTAGGGACAGGTGCTCTTATCTTATACCCTAGAGAGGTAATTTCTTACAGTCATGCTCAACATTTGATAGATGGAGGTTTTATCTTACCTGGCCCATTTACTGGATTGTTTTAGGGAATCACCCTCCTTAGAGACCATGAGGGTGGTGAGAGAGCTTATGGATGTGTTTCCAGAAGACTTGCATGGTGTTACTCCTGATTGAGACAATGACTTTGCTATTGCCTTTGAGTTGAGCACCAAGCCCATCTCCATATCTCCCCATGGAATGGCTCCAGTTGAGTTGAAAGAGCTTAAGGAATAGTTGGAGGATTTCTAAAGAGAGGTTTCATTAAACCAGTGCTTAACCTGAGAGCGCTCTAGTGCTATTTGTGAAGAAGCAGAATGGTTCGATGTGTATTGATTATTTCCAATCGAACAGAGTCACCATCAAGAAAAAGTATCCCCACCCCTAAATAGATGATTTATTTGATTAGTTGCAGGGTGCCTCAATGTTCTCCAAGATTGACATGCGATCAGGGTACCATCAGTTGAGAGTTTGGGAGCCCGATATCCTAAAGACCCTTTATAGGACTCATTAAGGGCACTGTGAGTTCGTAGTCATTTTATTTGGGTTGTCTAATGTCCCATTAGCTTCATGGAGTTTATGAACTGAGTATTTAAGTCTTATTTGGATTCCTTCATGATTGGCTGAAACCTACTTCTATGGCAGAGATTAGGAGTTTTCTTAGTTTGGTAGGGTATTTCCAAATATTTGTTCAATGATTCTCTAATATTGTAGCTCTATTAATTAGACTCACCTAGAAGGAGGCATCGTTTTAGTGGAACAAGCAGTGTGAGATGATCTTCTTAAAGCTCAATAAGTTTTTGACTTCAGTATCTATTCTAGCATTGCTCGTGGAGGGTATGTCCTTGGTGATTTATTGTGATGGATCTGGTGTGGGTTTGGGTCATGTATTAATGCAGACAGGGAGAGTTATAGCATATATTTCATGCTATTTAAAGGTGTTTGAGCAGAACTATCCCAACCCATGATCTAGAGTTGGTTGTTGTGGTATTTGTGTTGAAGTTGTGGAGACACTATCTTTACAAAGTGCATTGTGAAATTTTTACCGATCATTTCAGCCTTAAATATATATTCTCTTAGTGAATTTGAATATGGAGATATTGAAGGACTATGAAATCTCTCTTTTATGTCATTCGGGCAAGACCAACATGGTAGTTGATGCTTTTAGCCAGAGGATTTCTAGTATAGGTAGTTTGGCTTCTTGAAGGTAGAAGATAGGCTTTTGGCTATAGAGGTCCAGTCCGTACCTTATTAGTTGATCCGACTTGATATTTCTCCACCTCATAGTATTTGCCTTTGTCGAGGCTAGATCTTCCTTGATGGACTAGATTCCTACTCACCATTTTGATGATGATATGCTATGTATGATTTGGGAAAGTGTTGAGGGGTGAAGCCAAGTCTGTTCCTCTTGACTCAGAGGGTATTTTGAGGATCAGTGGGTGCATTTATGTGCCTAAGGTAGGTGATGTTAGAACCCGTATATTCCATCAATTGGTGAAGCCATGATGCTACGCCGATATACATACCAATTAGTTATCAAATTGAATTGCTAGCCTCCACCCATGTTCTAGCTCGTCAAAGAGCTAGATATTCCTTAATTTTTTGTCTCCTTCCTTCAGCCTCAAAATGAGTCACATATGATTCAGTATGATTTAGTTTGGCTAGATGATCGTCTCACATTGGTTCAGGAGCCGATGGCTATTTTGGTCAAGGATGTCAAGTATTTGCACTCCAGGATCATACTGATGGTTAAGGTTTAATGGTGCCACCAACCGATTGAGGAGGTTACGTGGGAGCTAGAGACTGGCATGTGGGAGCAGTACCCTCATTTATTTGAGTCTTCAAGTATGCCTTTATCTTTACTTTCGTGGATGAAAGTTTTATTAGTGGGGGATGTTATAGCAACTCTCTAGGGCATTTCTATGTTTCTACGAATATCTTATCAGTGTGAGCCTTTGCATTGTAACTTTAGGCTATTTGTGACTTATTGACACTAATTTTTTGGTTGTTGGATAAAAAGTTTGACCTTTATGCAACTTTTCTCGTTAAGCGGAAGATTTTAACTGTAAAATGAACTTTCAGGTAAGGTCCTAGTAAACGAGCTCGGAGCAAAATTTTGACAGTTCCATCAGCTCCACAATAACAAAATTAGGCTAGGAGTATGTTTAGTGTTGGTTATATCGAGTTTTGCAAATTTAGCCTCTGGAATGGATCAATAGTTATCTTTAGTCAACACCTTTGGTAAGCATCCCCAAGTGGGAATTGTAATAGAAGGGTTAGCTCTAGAATATTGAGTTTGGTCTAGAAGGACCTTTCATTTGATTTTCAAGGCTTTCGAGTGCGTTTTTCCCCCCTTTGGTAGACTTTGATAGTGAGATGTAAGACCCACATTAGAATAAAATAACCTATGATGGGAATTTTAATGACACTGTTGAGTCTAAAATGCCATTTTTT
>DF360907.1:1641-13712 GCA_000787875.1 Solanum virginianum | reverse complement strand
AACCTGACTAGGCCATTAGCTAGACGGTTCCATGCGTTATATGCCTCTATAGATTGTACAACCCAGAAGGTCAAGTTCCAACCTCCTATGAGCCCCTTCTTAAATGAAAGGGTAATGACTCAGCTATTAAGGGTCGGTTTATTTCTTAGCTTAAGGCACAAAAGATGATCTCCAAGGGGTGTATTTATCATATTGTGAGGGTCAAGGATGTGGAGTCTAAACCACCTAATCTTGAGTGGTTCTGGTGGTAAATGAGTTTCTGGATGTGTTCCCCAAAGACTTGCCCAGTATTCCTCCTGAAAAGGAAGTAGACTTTCGCATAGACCTTCTTCTGGATACTCAACCTAACTCTATTCCTTGTTATCATATGGCAATGGCTAAATTGATGAGTTGAAGGATCAGTTGAAAGATTTATTAGAAAAAGGCTTCATTAGACCAAGTATGCCTCCGAGGGGTGCTATGGTGTAATTTGTAAGGAAGAAAAATGGATCACTTTAGATGTGCATTAAAAATCTTTGATTTTGATGCTTAAGTAAGGCACAAAAGATGATCTCCAAGGGGTGTATTTATCATATTGTGAGGGTCAAGGATGTGGAGTCTAAACCACCTAATCTTGAGTGGTTCTGGTGGTAAATGAGTTTCTAGATGTGTTCCCCAAAGACTTGCCCAGTATTCCTCCTGAAAAGGAAGTAGACTTTCGTATAGACCTTCTTCTGGATACTCAACCTAACTCTATTCCTCGTTATCGACCTTCTTCTGGATACTCAACCTAACTCTATTCCTTGTTATCATATGGCAATGGCTAAATTGATGAGTTGAAGGATCAGTTGAAAGATTTATTAGAAAAAGGCTTCATTAGACCAAGTATGCCTCCGAGGGGTGCTATGGTGTAATTTGTAAGGAAGAAAAATGGATCACTTTAGATGTGCATTTATTAGAGGCAATTGAATAAGGTGACCATCAAGAATAACTTTCTGTTACCTAGAATCGATGACTTGTTCGACCAACTTCAAGGGGCTACTCATTTCTCAAAGATTGGACTTCGTTAGGGTTATCATTAGTTTAAAGTTAGAGAGTGTAATATTCCCAAGATAGATTTTTTGATTAGGTATGGGCCCGATGAATTTGTGTTGATGTAATTCGGTTTAAGTAATGCTCCAACAGGGTTTATGGATCTCATGAATCTAATGTTCAAGCCATTTCTTAATAGTTTTGTGGTTATCTTCATTGATGAAATTCTCATTTATTCCCAGAGTGAGCAGGAGCATTTGGATCATTTGAGGTTAATGCTTCAAACCATGAGACAGAAGTTGTATGGCAAGTTTAGTAAATATATGTTTTGGTTGGGTGAGGTGGCTTTAGTCATCCACGTGGTTTTCGATGATGGCATTAAAGTTAACCCGAAAAAGACCGAGGTCATGATGAATTGGCCTAGACCACTGACCGTTTCAGATATTCAAAGTTTTCTGGGATTGGCGGGCTATTATAAGAGGTTCGTTGAAGGGTTCTTATCTATTGTATCTCCATTGACTAAGTTCGCCCAAAAAAAGGCTAAGTTTGTATGATTGGATAAATGCATGAAGAGTTTTCAAACTTTGAAGGATCGACTTACATAGGCTCTTATTTTGACCTTACAAAATGGCTTAGTGGTTTATTGTGATGCTTCTCGTATTGGGTTGGGTTGCGTACTTAAGAAACATGATAAGGTGATAGCTTATGCATCAAGGCAATTAAAGGTGCATGAGCGTAATTACCCTACTCATGATCTTTGAGTTAGCGATGGTGGTATTTACCCTGAAGATTTGGAGGCACTATTTATATGGCATGCATGTTGATGTTTTCACCGATTACAAGAGTTTGCAATATGTGTTCACTCAAAGGGATCTTAACTTGAGGCAAAGAAGATGGTTGGAACTTCTAAAGGACTATGATATGAGTGATCAATATCATCTCGGCAAGGCGATTGTGGTTGTTAATGATCTTAGTAGGCTTTATATAGGAGTGTAGCTCATGTTGAGGAGGAGAAAAAAGAGATGGCAAGGGCTGTTCACCGTGGCTATATTGGGTGTTAGGTTGGCCGATTCTAATGATGGTGGTATTCATGTTTAAAATGGGACCAAATCTTCAGTGGTTATTGATGTAAAGGCTAACCAAGAGCTAGACCCATCATTAGTTGAATTGAAGAAATTGGTTGCCGAGAAGAAGATTAAGGTGTTCTCCCAAGGGGGTTATGGTGTGCATCGGTATCAAGATCAACTCTGTGTTTCGGATATGGATGGTCTTAGGCAGGTGATCATATGTAAAGCTTACAACTCTTGTTATTCTATTCATTCGGGATCCACTAAGATATATCGGGATTTGAGGGAAGTGTATTAGTGGCATGGTATGAAGAAGAACATAGCCAAGTTTATATGTGAATACCTAAATTGGTACCAAGTGAAAGTGGAGCACAAAGGCCTAGTGGGTTAGCTCAAGACATTGAGATTCCTACTTAGAAGTAGGAAGACGTGAACATGGATTTTGTGGTTGGTTTGCCTTGGACCCAAAGACAATTTGACACCATTTAGGTTATCATTGACCGAATGACTAAGTCAGATCATTTCCTATCGGTTAAGACTACTTTTGGTGCCGAGGATTATGCAAGGTTGTACATCCAAAAGAGTTGGTGAGGTTTCATGGTACGCTTAGGTCTATCATATCAGATTGGGGTACCGAATTTACTTCTCACTTTTGTATGTAATTTCAAAGGGGACTTGGTACTAACGTGAAGTTGAGCACTGCCTTTCATCTTCAAACTAATGGGTAAGCCGAGAGACAATTCAAACCTTGGAAGATATGTTGAGGCCGTGTGTGTTGGAGTTCAAGGGTGATTGGGATGACCATCTTCCACTCATTGAATTTGCTTATAATAAAAGTTTTCATGCTAGTATTGGTATGCATCGTTTGAGGCTTTATATGGTAGAAGTTGTAGGTCTCCGGTATGGTGGTTTGAGTTGGGGGAGATGGCATTAGTTGGCCCGGACTTGGTACTGGAGGATATAGAGAAAGTGAAATTGATTAGGGAGAGGTTAAAGATAGCCCAAAGTCGCCAAAAGTCCTATTTGGATGTTAGAAAGAGGGACCATGAGTTTCATGTCAGTGATTAGGGTATGTGAAGGTTTCACCTATGAAGGGTGTGATGCATTTTGGTAAGAAAGGCAAGATGAGCCCTCGGTATGTAAGTCCTTATAAGATTGTGGAACAAATAGGGAATGCGGCTTATAGGTTAGAGTTGCCAATGGGATTGAGCTCTATCCACCCAATTTTTAATGTATCCATTTTGAGAAAATTGATTGGTGATCTTAGTACTATTTTGCCTTTGGAAGGTGTTGAGGTTGAGGAGAACTTGTCTTATGAGAAAGTTTCGGTCGAGATTTTGGACAGGAAAGTAAAAGGATGTGGCTTAAAGGTGCTTTGGAGAACTCAACATATGGAGAGTGCTACATGGGAAGCGGAGTTGGACATGATGAAATGATATCTGTATCTTTTCCAATCTACTAAAGCCTAAGGTATTAGATTCTTCCTTTCTCCAAGTGATTCTACTTCTTTCACTCTTGAGTGTCATGACATGACATACATACATATGCACAAAAATGATTCTCATGATGTTTTGAAATGAGTTTTAATGACTTTATGATTATCAAGTAATAAGCTATGCATTATGTCTTGTGATTTAACAAGTTTCATGTTCTAAGTCAAGCCTTGTTCTTACACATTCGAGGACGAATGTTTCGAAGGGGGAGATAATATAATGACCCGGTGTAATACCCCGTAAGTGGTGAGATTGGAATGGAACCTTCAAACCATACTAAGTTCACTTGCAAGCCTTCAATACAAGCTCATTTATATGTTTTAGCATCATCATGGGTCCCCTATATCAACCCAAGTTTAAAAGAATTTCATTGGCTAAGCTTCTCCCAAGAATCAATAAAGGGTCAAATTTAAATGGTTATATCTCCTAGCACAAAATAAATTGTATAACCTATGACCTATCAGATTGAAGCACTTTGAGTTAGCTTTCTAATGCATCTGATTTCCCCTTATTTAGAGTTTGGATGCAGAAGTTATGCCCGCTTTTGTAAACCCATCCTCTACTGTGTTACCTCCATTTTTCTAAGGCCAGCCACACGGGAACCCATACAGGCCGTGTCACATCTCAAGAACTGTGAGGGTGGGGTATCATGAAATTTCTTCCCAAAATTATATTCCAAGTGTGGAATCATGTTATGTAACTTGGTACCTTCATAAGGACGCTTGTATGGCCTGTTAAGCTTCACACAGTCTGTACCACCTTCATTGGAAGCACCCTTGTCTTGAAGAAATTTACTGAAATTTTTCTAAGTATGGTCTCATGGGCAACTATACAGCCTGTGTGACTTCAAATGTTCAATGAGACCTCCATTGTAATCATACATAGATTATTTTTTCTAAAAATTTCTAAGTATGGTATCACGAGCAGTCACATTCACCATGTGACCTCACACGGCCCGTGAAGCCCCTCGCATAGATGACTTTTTGTAAAAAAATTCTAAGTATGGGTTACCCTTCTCCTTGTGAAAATTTTACTAAGTAAGGGTTCACAGCCAAGTATACGGACCATGTAATGCCACACAGGCCGTGAACCCTCCCTTAAAGTGGTGACGTGCAATTTTTCAACTCATTTCATTAATGGCATTTCTTTAAATATGATTTATTCTAATGGTCTTTTCTGACTTCTTATGCTTCCTAAAGACTTCTTAATGACCTAAACCCTATTCAAAATATTCAAATTCATTCCTCACATTTGGAAACGCTATTAAACCTCTCTTAAGAAAATCTTGTGGATTGAAGACTTGGGAATTCAAGGAAAGCTTTTCCTCCTTCAAATTTCTCTTGAAAAGTTCTTCATTGGTCAATGTTTGAGCTTTGATCCTTGATTCCTTTCAATCATGGATTCCCAAACTATTTCAAGTAACTTTCATGAATTCTTAGCTTACTTTAAATTAGGGTTTTAAATATTGTGATTCCGTAAATTGAATCTATGTTTGGGTTTTATTTATCTATTCATTTTAAGTTGATTTAAGCTGTATTATTATGGTTTACATTACATTTATGAAGTTGTGAATATGCATGTCCCTTTGAACTTGTTTTATCCATGAGTATTCCATAGTATGTTTTAAATGTGAATTTTATTTATGATTTTACTTGAATCTTATAATGTAATGTTGAATTATGTTTAAATCTATATTACCCATGTCTTTCTTATCTCCGTTATGGTATATGCATTCATGTACATGAGATTTTATAAAAATTATGAAGCGGGTTAAGCCCGATTATGTTTTATGATATGATTTTGGTATGGTATTAGTTATTACAAGAATATGATCACATATATATCTAAGATTATGGATCATTGAGCAAATTATGGGTGTTTACACCACTATGTTTAAGGGAGCATCGATTGAGGTTTGAGTCGTAGTAGGCTATCCCCAAGGGTCCATACTCATCTATCAAAGAAGGTGCTCTAAGGAGCCATCCCTATGCACGAAAAGTATGTCATAAAGAATGTTTTGGCTTTTAGCCTATTATGCATGATTATAAAGAATGTGATTTGTCCATTAAGCCGAAGAATGCATATAATGATTTGAAAGTCTTATGCCTCTTCTACAAGCATGTATATATATGTATTCTAGTGGATGACAACCTAGGACCAATGGATTGGATATGGACGTGGACTATCCCCAAGGGTCCATACTCCTTTGCTTGAACTATGTGCCTAACATAGGATTATGTTTATGCCTCAAGGGGAAAGTATGTTAAGGATCTATGCAAGTAGGTCACTTCTTATCGTTGTGGAGGGGACAATGAGGTTCCAAGGCATAGCTCACTTCGTCTCATGTCAGTTACGATCCCATCCTCAATATATATGTACTATTTTTACATTCATGTATCATGCTCTTGAGATCCAAGGCATAGCTCACTTGGTCTCATGCTGGTTACGGTCCCATCCTCAATATATATGAAGTATTTTCACATTCATGCATCATGCTCATCATGGCATATTGATATAATACTTTCTTATTATATGATTCTTTCTATATTATGTGCCCTTGTCATCTAACATTGATTACAGGTTGGTAAGTAATATGCATAGCATCCCTTATGCTTAGTATATTCAAATGTACTAATGTATTCTTTTGGCTATATAATCTCACTTTATAGGGACCAAGGACTACGTTCATCCACCATATGACGTTTAGCTTAGATCTTCAATTTTGCTTATTGCAGTGAGTCCTATCTTCCAAGTACAAACCACCATATCCTCTATCTATGATGTTATACCTATCTTACTTATTTTGAGGGTAAGCCCGAGGTATGTCTTGGCCCCCTTCCTATCTTATGTATAGAGGCATTGTTGGATATCTTATAAACCTCATTACGTTTATGTGCGAACTGATGTATTTGAAGGATTATGTTTTGTATATGATTATGTCATTATGTTGATTATAAGCTTATGTTACACTATGGAAAATCCTAAGTCCCATATTGCCCACATAGAGTGAGTCATACTTACTCGCCCCTTAATTCTTGTGTGCTATATGAATCCAAATTAATCCCTATCCCTGTGGCATCCCTATAGCATGAGTCCTGCTTTCCTATCCCTTAGAACTATGTCTTTACTATTCCCGTACACTTCTGAACCAATGATATATGAATGTATACTACGTGGCTTGTTTGGGGACTCTCGGGTTTCCATTCACCATGTCACTCCTAGGCCCTAGGTCCGGGTCGTGACATATGTATTAGTTAATTCTCTTCATTTTGATTGCTTTTTAATGGTGGCCAATGTTAGAACTCGCCTATTGTTACTGACTGGATCAAGGTAGTAATGAATAGGAAAAGAGATTAATTAATAGGATTTGATTAATGTTTCTCATCTAATCAACCAAATTGGGCTCAGGGGAGGTTGTATTGGAACAATAGGCAAGGGTTAATAATGTCACACTGTAAGAATAGATCAAATCACATAGTGATATTTACCTCTCACCTGGATCAAAGTGTTTGGTAAACTTAACTTTCCATTTTGCATGCTACAAACTGGAAAAGAATTTAATTATTTGGTAATACCGAGTTAGGGAATCATGGAGAACACAATACCATAGTTACTATTCATACTGATCTCATATTTGTCATAGTTTAGGATTACTTTTCATAGTTATTACAACTTCCCCTCGGGGGGAGATAAGTAGGTTAGTCTACCCGAATTGCTTTATATTCTTCTAAGTCTACCATATTCCCTATGGGTTCGACTCTAACCTTGGCTAGGTTATATATCTTGACAACAATCGCTTTAGCCTTCCAAAATTAGGTGTATCTTGGGCGACATCACTTATCTCTATTGTGTCAGATCAGGGTTTGGATTCACTTCTCACTTTTGTAACGCCTTACAATATGGGTTGGGTACTCGAATGGATTTGAGCTTGGTCTTCTACCCCCCAGATTGATGGAAAGCCTAAGAGGACTATACATGTTCTAGAGGATATGCTTTAGGCTTCCTGATAGACTTTGGAGCTCATTGGGATCAGCATCTTCTCTTGGTGGAGTTTGCTTACAAATAACAGTTACTGCTTTAGCATCTAGATGGCACCATTTGAGGCATTGTATGGTCAAAGATACTGATCTCCTATTAGGTGCTTCGATTCAGTTATAGAAGGTGACCTAGGTATGACTTACTTAAAGAAGATATAGAGCAGCTTTGCTTGATTCAGAGCCAATTGTTGACATCTAGAGTCATTAGAAGAGCTATGCTGATAAGAGAATCTGGCCTTACGGGTTTATAGTGGGTAATCGATTGTGATTGAAGGTATCACCATTGAAAGGTGTGATGAGATTTGGAAAGAAGCGCAGGTCCATTGGACCATTTGAGATTCTAAGGAGAATAGGTGATATGTCTTATGAGTTGGTTTTTCCACCTAGATTATCAGCAATTCATCTTATTTTTGATGTCTCCATGCTTCATAGAGACATACCAGACAAGTCCCATGTGATTTCTCAAGATTTAGTAGAGTTGGGCTTGGATTTGACATAGGACGACGAGCCAGTTGTTATACATGATAGACAGGTCAAGAGGTTTAGGACTAAGGAGATCACTTTAGTGAAGTTTCAATAGCATCATTGGCTTGTTAAGAAGGCGACTTGGAAAATATAGTCAAATATGCACACCAGATATCCCCAATTTTTGGAGGCTCCAGGTATTTTCTTTTTTCTTATGTTTGAGGTGAACATTATTTTTTAGTCGTGGGTGATGTAATGACCTTGACAACCATTATTAGAAATTCTCAAGCAATTCTCTTTATAGCCCTTTCAATAGTTTTTTATGGTGTTATTTAATCAGTTTATGGTGTCTATTTTGGGAAAATAGTCAAAACTTAAGAAGTATGCGAGTTTCTAAGTTTAAAAGGCTTAAGTTGGTTAAAAATGAGTTTTGGTAACATTTGGAGTTTCGGGTCTTGAAATGGAATTTTGAAAGTTTCATCAGTTTCAGAATGTCAAAATTAGTCTATTCATTTTCATTTTTGAGGCTATTTTGTCGACTTGAGGTTAAAAGTTGGAAAGTTTGGTTTTAAATATGATAAGTTTGACTTTAGTTAATAATTTGAGATGGAATGCTCGGATTTAACTACTTATGGTTTTGTTAGACTCGGGAGGAGATTTTAGGCGTAGGAGAGGCACCATAATATTTTTTGAAAGTCCCAAAGGAATATTGGCCTTAATGAGTTTTTGACTAGTTTGGTTGCACCTTGTCTGGTTTTGAGTCAAGGAGATATCGAATTTGATTATCGATGGTTCCACTGAGTCTAAAATGTCAAATTTAGTGGGATAGCATATATGAGTTGTGTGAACAAAGTTTCGAATGAATTCTAAGGGCCTGATCAAAGACTTAGCTAATTTTCCAAAATCTAATACTGGTGTAGGCAATTTAGTTCATAGTGATTGCGATAGGGTCTCCGCGATCACAATGGTCTGCCTTTCTCCTTCTTTGTGATCGTGAGGTGGGCACCACGATCATGATGCATCACCTAGTAGGATGTTTTTCCAAGTTACGATTAGGTCCCCACGATCATGATGGGTCGTATCTTATGTGCTTTGTGATCGTGAAAAATAGTGACCCGCGATCGTGAAGGACAAATTTGTGCTAGAATAGTGAAATATCAAAAAAAAAACTTCCTTTTTCCACCATTTTTGAAACCTTGGAGCTCTTTTGGGCGATTTTTTGAGAGGATTTTCTGAAGAACAACTTTGGGTAAGTGATTCTCAATAAAACTCTTAATTTCCATCATCTATTTTGTGATTTGAACTGGTCCTTGGAGTCCAACACACCACGTCGATTAAAGTCCTATTCATGGTTGTGAAGTGCGCCACGACTATGAATAGGAGGCTATGAGGCATTCCAGAAAATATTTCAGTTCTTCATGAATTATGTCATCCGAATTGGGGGTTTAAAGCTTGTTTTGCACTCATGTTTTATGGATTTTTCACTAATGAGATTTATTTTTGATATAGATCCTAATGTTAAACTCAATTTTCATACTGACGTTTGCTAAAATTATATAATTTTTTTACCATTTAACCCTCGGCTATAAATTATTATAATATGGGTATAGATAGACGCCTTATGATGTATATATTATGTTCTTGATAGTAGGTTAACATTTTGGGAGTTGATTTCGTGGTTTGTCCATCCAATTGAAGTTTTCATATGTAGTTTGATCATAAGGTAGGTTTAGCTAATTATTGTTGGTATTGGGGTTGGGTAATTAACCACTCGTATGTATTAGACTATGGGATGGGATCGAGCCACGTTGTCCGTGAAGTAGTTATATTTGTTACTATACATATTCATGAAATTGATCTATACTTGTGGTTATGACCTTTTTATTTCATAACTGATACTATTGAGACACTCTTAGAATAAATTGAGAACTTGAAACGACCACAAAAAGTGCCCGAAAATGTGCCTTGAAGTGCCCAATCTTGCATAAGTTTGCTATTTGTTTTAAAGTGTTGGTGGTGAATTCATTGGCAATCATACTTTGGTATGCTTTCATTTATTGTTACTATAGAACCTTCCTAACAGATGGTGCTGGTGTGCTGTAAAATCTGGTGTTTCTGACACTTCTCATTGATATTAGAGCAACTGTATCAAAATCGAAAAATCACAAAAATGTGATTTCCAGTGAGCATTCACGCCCTTGACGCGATGCGCCAACGACACGCCATAGTGTTAAAAATGTGCCAGTTTTCCACTTTGGTCCAAAGCTTTTGGGTCTTGGTCCTAAGCTTTCCCATACGTAAAAATATCTATACTTAGCCATATTTCACCTTCATATCATTCAAGATATTCTCCAATACTCTCTCAAACCCTTAGACTAATATTTCTCTCAAAAATTCACATGTCCAAACCTCTTCCGAATCTTAAGAAATTAATCCAAACTTCAAGTCTCCATTCAAATCCTCTTCAAGAAATTCTCCAAAGTCAAGGTATGTGAGTTTCAACCATTGGGTCCTTTCACCCATGGTACCCAAGCTTCCTTTTTACCTAAAATTCATGTTCCTAAGTTGATTTTACATATTGGTTTCCTATTATGAATTTTACTATGAACAATGTTTGAGTTTTGTAAAAGTATGACTGTTTATACGTGTTTGAGCCATGAAGCTTGGATCTTTCTTGAGATTTGATGAAGGGTTATGATGTATATTGTATGATGGTGCTGCCAAGTATTGGTGGGATGATATACTTTAAGATTTCTTGCATGATTTCACTCGTTAATTGCATGGTTTAGACTAGCATTGCATACCCACCAAGTCTTTGATAAAATGTCAGGGTATGATTTCTTGAAGCAATTGAAGGTACAATGCATGTCTTATGAGATGAATGACTTTATGATGATGAAACGGATGTGTGTGTATGATATTCTCCTATATTGTGTTGGAAATTGACCATTCCCTACTTGGGGGGTTGTGAGCCCGGGTAGCCATACTGAGGGGTTTGTACCTTGACAACCAGGTTGAGGGGTTTGTACCTCAATCATCATGGGTGGTAGGGTGAGATAATCCACCAACCAATCAAGGGGTTTGTACCTGGATAAACTATGAACTCTATAATAATGGTCTCTTCTTGCACATGTATTATATTCTATGTATGAATGATTTACATCAAGCATCTTCCATGCATGTCAGGTTGTTATATGTTACTCATTGTCTATGCTTATGCATTCTGATTATGTTACTTATCTATTGTTGTATTGCATCCTACATACTTAGTACATTCAAATTTACTAATGCACACTCTATGCCTACATGATGTCACCATGTAGGAATCGGAGCACCTCATGAGCATCCTCCACGTGGGTAGTTTTGGCATCTTGAAGATAAGCTTCGGTGAGTCCTCATGTTCGGGGACACTAGCTATGTTACTCTTGCTTTGTTTACATATTATGTTGAACTCTTGATACTATGAGGGTGAGCCCAGAAAGTGTCTTGGCCCTCACTTAAATCTATGTTTAGAGGTGTTGTTAGAACAAATAGTATACTTATGCTTTAAGTTTTGACTGTTCCATGCTTTATGCTATTAAAGGCTTCTCTTAGTTCCCTTTTTTCCTTGTTTATTTTCTTGTTGTTGTTTACTTTGGTTCCGCGACTAAGGATGTGAAATTGATATTCTAAGTGGCTTGTTTGGGTCCCTTCGGGTTCCCATTAGCTATGTCACGTCTAGGCCTTAGGTTTGGGGCGTGACAAACATGGTATGAGAGTACTAAGTTGTTAATGGTCCTCGCAATCCAACACATAACATCGATTAGAGTCTTATTCATGGTTGTGAAGTGCACCACAACTATTAATAGGAGGCTATGAGGCATTTTAAAAAATGTTTCACTTCTTCATGGTCTATATCGTGCTTTAGATGTAAGTGTATGGCTTTTTCACTTAACGAATGCTCTTTGCTATTCTAGATCATGCCGATTCCAAGAGAGAGACTAAGGAGAGTCGTACCT